>ML805873.1:42099-58113 GCA_009831015.1 Picea engelmannii
GAAGGATAATAAATTATCACCAAAGTACTATGGACCTTATAAGGTGTTGCAAAATATTGGTACTATGGCATACAAATTGGAGCTGCCTGCATCTTCACGATTACACCCAGTTTTCCATGTTTCATGCTTAAAGAAGGTTATAGGTGACAAGATCCCAGTTCAAACTATATTGCCAGAACTTGAAGAGGAAGGAAAAATCGTATTGGAGCCTAAAGCCATCATTGACACAAGAATTCACCAGCTGAGGAATAGATCCATTTCCGAGTATCTCATTAAATGGAGGAAACTACCGGCTGAAGATTCCACTTAGGAAGATGAGTCTTTTATAAAAAATCATCCAGAGTTACTCAAGCGTTACGAACAACACTTGTCTCAAGGGGAGGGGCATGTTAAGCCCTAATATTGGCTCATTACCCCTTAATTGGGGCATATTATATTAGTAATGTTATTTTATTTATGTCGGCTTTAGGCCATTAGTTGTAATTATACCTCCTAGTCTCCTATATATACCAAGGAGACATTTTCATTTTGAATCATCAGGTACTTGAACATTTAAGTGGGGTAAAAGGAGGTTTCCCCCTCGAAGAGGCTTATTATCTGAAATTATCTCTTTTCAAGGCATTGAGTACTTTTCCTGAGGTTATTCTATGCTATATTGATGTTTGGTTCTTAACAAATATCCCCCAAAATAATTAATTATTAAAGTCTGTGTGCACTTAGGAATAAATTTCCGTTTTTGGCAAATTCGTATTTGGAAAATTTTTGCCATTTATGGAAAATACGAATTTGGAATTTAATTATTTGTAAATAATTATTTATGACTGTTGGGCAAAAAAATTATTTGCCCAACTAACTCTTTGATTGTGACACATGTAAAAGACAAATCTTTTTATATATTAATTGCTGGAAGACAAATGGAACAACTAGGTTGAAAACAACTAAGCATGACTCTATGAGTGGGGAACAAACTTGAGTTACCTCAGGGATGATTTTTACAAGTGGAAAATCAGGAATTTGATCACTAGCAGCCCCGAAAATCAGGGATTTGTAAAGCTACGAAAATTCCCAAGGACGGAAAAAGACCTAGGCAGAAGATGCTCATATATACAACATATGGAGGAGACAGGACACTACTTAGTATGTTGGAGAAAGGATAATTAATTTATGTTAGGAACATCGTTGAGTGTGAGGCAAGGGAATTTTAAGATCTGAAGGGACGACTGTAGCAAAGAGGATCATTTTTATTTTCCCTTATGGAGTCATGGCCAAGCTAGGGGGTGAACGGAGCAAGTAATTTGGCTATTTTGTTCTACGGTTGGGTGGAACGTGGTTGTTTCATTGGTGTTCCAACATCAATTTTATTCAGATAAGAACCTTTACTTATGTTCTGGTTAGTATTTTATTTCTTACAAATCGTTGTAGGTGTGATGGGTTTATGAGATGTTAGTGCATATATGAATAATTGATTGAATGTGTAATATTTTGATTTCCATTGTTAGGCGAATGATGAAATCCTGTGATGTTAGTAAATTCTTAAAGATTGATTGAATATATATATATACAGAGAGAGAGATACTCATAAAAAGGAGGAATTGAACTATTGTATACTTCTAATGTGCTTATACATTTTGCGCATAACTGTGTAGATATACGTATGTATTCCACACAAAGGAAATGATACAAATGTATAACTATTTTCTATGGGTCATATATATATATATATATATATATATATACACATACACATTGCTTCCTTTTAAAGAAAAGTTTTCTATCGATCCTTGCAGTGCATGAGTATATAAATATTTACCATATTTCAAATCATACAAGGAGTATGAAGAAACAAATAGGGAAATTAACAGTCCATTTATATATTACACCAGGCCTATAAACAAAGATTTTCCCATAGTCTACAAGTACAAGCTACAGTAGATGTTATAACACTTGAAAGAAAAACTTATTCCAATGTTATCAATAACTTGTATTTTCATTTAAGAATTTAAATCACCGATGATATGTACAGCTAGTAAATCCTAGTTTAGAACTATTACAGTAGAGTACCCTAGGGTAAAGACCTTGCACCACTAAAAACAAAACCTGTGAAGTCTTAATTATACACTAAGAATGAAACTCAAATACCTTTTCGAGTAAGGTGAGCCCCTGGATTCATTTCATTCGAAATGATTTAACCTGCAAAGGGAAAAGCATTTGATTTAGTAAACTATGTTAAGTAATCAAATGGAAAATAAATATTAAGCAAATGAAATAATACTTAGCTTAAAGCTGACATAGAAGCAGTACCCACCGATGTTTGAGCGATGATCTATACAAAATCCAAAGGGGAGGAGTGGACCTAGGAATGGTTGATGGGTACCCTCGCAAAAGAAGACAAGGCCCCATCATTAGTTGATGAAATCTGAGTATAATGTTTTCATAAATATAGAATGAAATTGACGAATTATCACAACAAGAATTTGAAGGGTATCACTCGTAATTCACATAGAAATAAGAAGTTGGTATAGGTCATAAACTATAACAATGTTAAAGAGATTTTATGGGTTGTAAGTATTACAATGTTAAATAGATCAAAAGTATATAAAATTTTGCATAAACAAACAATGGGAAAAGCGTTTCCTTACTTACATAGAACATAAACCATAGATTATACAGATAGATTTTATGCACATAATACACAGTCGGGGATCCTACAAAAGGGTGAATCAATACATTGGGTATACGAAAAACGTAGGTCTCGATTCTTCTTTATAATGTTGGGTAAGTACACGAATTTATAAGGGTTACATAAGAAGGAATATCGTAGATTTAATTATGACTTTGATTATGAATAAGTGACCCTTGTATACATAGAGGAGCAGTATTACGATGCATACATATAGATAAGTCAAGACAAAATCCTTACTGTCTAAAGGAATTAACAGTGTACAAGAAAGGTTCGACCTTAAGTCTCGATGTAACTTGAAGAAAATTACAGTTATATCTATTTTAAAACACAGATGGAAATCACGAGCAGAGTGAGGTTATGCAAATATGTGAACAATATCACGTAAAATTCCAAAGGAACTGACGGATCGAAGTTTAAGGTTACTGTACCTATATAATTTTTATCCTTGCCGTTTTTTCTTCTTTCTTTTAACCATAGAAAGGAAATTATGAGTCAGATGTGTTGCCTATATTTTTTTCCACAGAGAACTCAGAAAGAAACCCAAGAACAGAGGTTGGGATATTGAGTTATAGGCGACAAGATCATGCTATACTTTTTCAAGAAGAGTTATAATATAAATATTCGAGATTAAGACATGTCTACTTATATTAATATGTGCCCATGATATTACAGAAGGTAAACTTTGAACTCAGAAGTTAAACCGCCTGTTACATTTTTGATTAACCGACACCAAATTCGATTATAGACAGAGGGATTTCTATGTCTCTAGATATCGCCACATGGAGATCAGATATTTGAACATGAACGAGAGTTATGATTCAAAACATTTACACAGAACAAATTTACAAAATCTACAGAGGGTCTATCTGGCTTATACTTTTCTAAATTTATATACTCATGTAGCGTTAAAATACCTAATTCTTCAGCGAGGTAATACTGAAGCAAACCCATTTTAACTACGTCTTAATCTTCCATAGGGTAACCCTGTAAAGACACACTCGGAGTATTCAAAACACTGCTAGATTGAGACAAGAGATTTCTGGGTTAACACTCCAAACACAACATATATATTTTGGCTCTCTCCACAGTCAAAAGAAATATGATTACATGAGTAAATGTAACTGATAACAATGTTCCACAGTAAGACAAGTACAAACAAAAGGGACATTGAAGATTTCGGGTCAGGGTAGAAAAACTAGAGGAATGCCATGAAGGAGAGATATCAAACTTAGCTAAACACCACTCATTCCAAAGTAGTTTTACCCATGAGAGAGTTCAGAAAGTATATTAAAGAAAAGCTTGAGAATTACCTTGCATGGAGGGGACCCAACTAGTTTTCATTCCCAAGATCGTTTACTAGGGCCGAAAGTCTTCTCTCCACTCTAGTAGACGCAAAGAGTGAAGCCACCGGGGTTGTGCAGAGGGAAAATGCTCATAGAGAAGTATAGGATTTTTCGCAAATCCAAGGAAACTATGGGAGGTATAGCCTCACACATGCGGAAAAAACGAGGAGTAATGGCGTGGAAAGAACTCGTGGTACGTTAGCCATGTGAACGAATGGACTTGGCGAGCCAGAATTGGGCGCAGATACCCAAGCTCCCAGTATGAAACTGACCTGGTTTAAATGACATATCTAGTGGTAAATGCAGATTACAAACATACTTGATCGCCACTAACACAACTTACAAACATATTCAATGCTGAGATGTCATACGAGTGGAGTAGGGTTAGTACGGTTAGGTATAAGTTCAGACGTGGATCCTTTGAAAGTCTATATGCATATGACACATGAAAGGTCTTTATCTAAGATGCCATAACAACCCTTAGCATTCCATTGTAACTCTAATTTTTCGGTGCACCTATCATCTAGTTAGTATGTTAGATATGAATTGTATGTGGAAGGAAGCCTGGCTTCAAAATACAATTGGTGGAACATTACAGATATATATGTGACCTCACATAAACTATGATTAAGTATATAAACAGAGTATACATACATATATAATGAGGAGGGGTTGACTTTCATGCTAAATAAGTAACTATGCATGCATATGCATCGTGGTGTATGCTATGAACTCTATGTATGATTTATATATAAGAAACCTTAGGATTCCACTTAATATCTACCATATCTATATATGTTGCAACTCCCATATATGTGTTGGTGGAACATTACAGATATATATGTGACCTCACATAAACTATGATTAAGTATATAAACAGAGTATACATACATATATAATGAGGAGGGGTTGACTTTCGTGCTAAACAAGTAACTATGCATACATATGCATCGTGGTGTATGCTATGAACTCTATGTATGATTTATATATAAGAAACCTTAGGATTCCACTTAATATCTACCATATCTAAATATGTTGTAACTCCCATATATGTGTTGAATCCTTGGTAAAACCAATTATATAGATCCTATATGATAAGAGTTTTACCCATGTTAGGATGTGGTTATTATAGCCCCTTTATGGACACAATAAGACTTACATACATCCTTTTTATAACACAGATTTTGTGAGCAGACTAAATCACTAGCCTATTATGTTAAAGTGTCGAATATACTGAACAATTTTGCATGTACTGAATTATTTAATAGGCACAACTTCACTTAGAGAAGATAACTATCTTGTTTGCAATCGCTTGTAATTACGAGGAGGTACTTGTCGTATTTCCGATAACGACAATAATAGAATTAATCTTGATCAAGTATATTAGAGTCAAGGAGTTTTAATGCACTTAACAAAAAAAAATGTATCTGGTAAATATGGGGTATATTACATATGGTATCAGAGATGAAGGTTACAACACTTGGACCTCAGGGAAAGGCCAAAATTAGTTTAGTACATTTTATTTCTGTTAAAAGAAAAACTAACAAAAATGCTTACTATTACAAACATAGAAAAAAAATTATGTTGTGATAATGGCAGGAGAGAATGAAGAGGATATCATACTTGAAGAGAATCATGATCAAGGACCTCCTAAAGAGCTTGGGCAGAACAATGAAGTATGTTCAGCCACCCAGGTTCTACAAACAATGAGGAACCGTATCGTGGAACTGCAACTTTTCAAGGTAGATAAAGAGAAACATATGGAATGGTTAGACTTCACGAAATACTTCAAGAAATGATATTTATCAGAAATCTATTATTAAAGGAAGACCAAAGAATTTTATGAGTTAAGATTCAGACAAATGACCATGGACAAATTGATAAAACAATTCCTTGAATTATTAATATTTGTGCCATACATTAAGGAAGACAAAATAAAAATACAATGATTCCTAAACTTCCTACCACAATCCTATAAGGGAAGAATTGAATTCGACAATCCCGAAACTTTGAGCGAAGTTTTTAGAAAGGCCCAAATGTGCTATGACCAGTACAAACAAAGGTCTGAAATTCCCAAATCTTGGAAGGATAAGAAATGGGACAGAATGAATCAGCGGAAGAAACTCTTCTAACCAATCCTTTCCGAAATATGGTGAAGAACTTCCAAAGGAAACATTTCCATTCTAACAACCATAATACCCAAGGAGGAGGTAGATCAATTAACCTTGGAGCCAATAAATTTGGGGACAACCCCAAATAACCACTAAAATGTTGGGAGTGTGGAGAACCTCACTTAAGGAGGAACTGTCCACGTTTAACTTCTGCAACAAGGACCACAATTCATAACCTACAAGAGGCCTCTATAGTAGGAGATGTGGGCATAAGCGTACACATAATTAATGCAATTGTAGATGGCCGGCAAGCTGATCATCAATCCACTATAGTGGAAGTTGGAGGTAATGTTAATAATAATCGTATTCCTATTTTAATTGACCCAAGAGCTAGTCTGAGTTATGTTACTCCTGGTTTAGTTGATTCACACAAGCTTAAGAAAGTAAAGCATGATAGATCCTGGTTAGTGCAACTGGAAACATGGACTAAGAGAAAAGTAACAGATTTCATTTCTGAATGTGAACTCAGTTTAGATGGACAAAACACAAATTTAAATTTGAATATTTTACCTTCGGGATCTTACGATATAATTATTGGAATGGACTGGTTAGAGAAACATAAAGTAATTTTGGATTGTTAAGAAAAATCACTTACTTATAGAGACGAAAACAAATAGTTATGAAAGTACAAGGCATCATAAAACTAGTCTCAGTTAGGCAGATTTCAACCATGCAGTTTAAGAAATGCATGAATAAAGGTTGTCAGATTTATGCTATCTAAGTAACTAATATGTTAGAAAAGAAGGATAAACCCAGTCTAGAATACTTTACTGTCCTACATGAGTTTAGAGATTTGTTTGTGGATGAAATACCAGAACTGCCTCCAAGAAGAGAGATAGATTTCTCTATCGATCTACTGCCTGGATCAACCCCGATATATAAGGTACCCTATAGGATGAGTTTACCCAAAATGACAGAGATGAAAATTCAGCTACAAGAACTGTTGGACAAAGAATATATAAGACCAAGTGTCTCTCCTTGGGGTGCACCAATCCTTTTCATTAAAAATAAAAATGGGACTTTAAGATTATGTACTGATTATCGACAGTTAAACACGACGACTATTAAGAACAAGTATCCTCTACCTAGAATTAACGACCTGTTTGACCAAGTGGGAGGAGTGAAGATTTTCTCTAAGTTAGATTTAAGGTTTGGTTATCACCAAGTCAGAATAAAGGATGAAGATATAGGTAAAACAACTTTTAGAATGAGGTACAAGCATTATGGGTTTGTTGTTATTCTGTTTGGTCTCACTAATTGATGCACACGACGCATGCTCCCTCCATAACCCACAGGTCGGAAGGTCCACGTCGACACAGGATCTTTCATTTTCATTAGCCTGAAGAACTCTAAATGGCTCTTCTATTTCCCTATCGAGAAATCTGCACCCACAACAACTCTCATGGGATCCCCTCTTCACACTTGGGAGATCGGGCTTCGCAACTTCACGAATCCAATGGTCAAGCATTGGGCTCTTGAATCCCCGAAACCCGACAATAGTCAACGTTGACCCTTCCTTTTTCCTTTCGGGATTTTCCCAATCGCGATTTCGACAATCGCGATGTCGAACAACTCGTCTCTCCGACTCTCGAATCCTGATTTACCGAAACTCCGACACACTCGTGAGCTTTGACTTTCAACGCTACTTCACTTCATCAGCACTTCGGAGTTCTCAATATCAAGAATCCTAATGAAAATGTTCTGGGACTTCACTCCATGAAACTTCGAAATAGTGTGCCACCTGTCCACCTCGCTGACCCTTGTGGCCCCACACAACTCTCTTATCTTTCAGGATTTCGCGTTTCATGATATCGTGATTCCCATTGCAAGGTTTACGGGACTTTCGCCCATGAAAACCCGATACAAGTATATATGTGTAAATCCAACGACCCTTGTGGCTTGGATCTACGGTCCTAATCCTCCTGGGATTAGAACCTTCCAACGCTTTCGCCCTAACTCCCCTGCTTCTCTGTGAGATCTAACAACTCATGAAACTTCATGGCTCCTCCTCAGAGAATTTCGACCGTCCGTTCCTCCTTGGAGATTTCCGTGAATAACTATGTGTTCTTCCACAAACTTGTCCACCTGTGGCGCAAGCTTACGACACCTTCGTAGTTCTTCCAGGTACAACTAATGTGCAACCCTTTCAATGGTTATAAGGCTTTACCCTTCCTAAGAATCCTTATAACTCTGAGTCTTAGAGAAGACTCTTGTGCGCACTCCTTGCAGCAACCTTCAGACACTTCCAAGTGTTGAAGTCCTTCGACCCTGCGCACACTTGCAACAACAGTCTTTCAATAGTTCGCTCAGGTCCACAACTCCGAGACTTCACTTAGCCTGCACACTCCTTGCACGACTCCTATGCCTAACAACACTTCTGAATGAGAACAAAAGCTACCCTATCTGAACCCTTTGTCAACGCACTCCTTGCGGACACTTCAACTACACTCCTTGCAGGAACCCTTGCTCAAATAGAGAAACAATTGAAATTCATTCCATTACCCTTTCCTCTCAGATTTCAAACATTTAACAAGAAATCATTCATACATAGCATACAAGAAATTGCATGACAGAAAGAGTAAAAACATTCAAGAGCATAACATTCAAAGGTGCATACACAGAGAATATATGAACACCATGAGTCTGAATCACAACTTTCTTTGTATTAATTTAGAACTTTTGTACATGGAGTTTTCCACCCATCTCTCTGCTTTTCTCCTATTCTCTTCATACACTCATCATACTAATGTTACAATACACAATGAGGGTGTCTATATCCTGTTTCCCTCTTGCACTCTAAAACTGTCTAATCTAGAATTGAATTCTATCTACTTTACATTAACTACCATAAATGCCTTCTACCTACTAAGGATGAGAGAAAATCGCTCAAGGTCCATTTACATTATACAAGTGCGCTTCTTCTTAATGACCTCATTTAAGATCGCGCAATAACTTCAAGGTGATTTCAAAATTTGTTCTTGGCACTTGTCCAGCTGTCCAGTTGTCTCCGCACTGGCTCGCTTGATGTTGGCGATGCTCTTGCATCATACTCCATCACTTGAAACTTTTCATGGGATCCTTTCCATGAGCTCACGCACGGTCTGTCCATGCTTTTGGATCTTTGTTTCGTTCTCCCAGCTGGCATCTTCAACTGGATGGTTCTTCCACTTGACTAAATATTCAAAATATTGCTTTCGCCTGGTCTTTTTACTGACCCTCTTGTCCAGTATGGGCTCCACCTGTGGCTTATCTCCAACTGGCATCTGCTTTGTCCACTGGATCACTAGCTGCTCATTTCCAGTCCCTTTTTCCTCAGCCTTGTATGGGTACAAATGTGAGATATTGAATATCAGAGAAATTCCGATCCCATCGGGTAATTCAATCTCATATCCATTCGCCCCAAATTTCTTCAAGACCTTACATGGTCCGATTTTCTTCATCTTCAACTTATTATATGTTCCTCTCGGGAACCTTTATTTCCTCAAATGTGCCAAAATAAAGTCACCAACCTCAAACTAAAGTTGTATCCTATGCTGATCTATTCTACGCTTATATTCCTCGCTCGAATTCAGCAGTCGCTGCTTCACCTGGCCGTGAAGTTCTTTCATCGCCTCTGTAAATTTCTCTGCACTAACGCTCCTAGTTGCAGTCTGTTATGAATCCCTCAATTCAGAAATTCCTCTCGGTTGCATGCCATAGAAAACCTAAAATGGACTCTTCCTTGTGCTTCTGTTAACCGAGTCATTATAAGCAAATTCTGCCTGTGGTAATATATTGTCCCATGGGCTATGGTGTTCTATCACCAAGCTTCTCAGCAAGTCTCCCAGAATTTTGTTCACTACTTCTGTCTGTCCATCCATCTAAGGATGATAAGCCAAACTAAATGACAAGTTAGTTCCCATCTTCTTCCATAAGGTCCTCCAAAAGTTCCCTATGAACTTTGTATCTCGATCCAAAACTATGTTTCCTGGAAACCCATGAAGTCGAGTGACCTCTTTGAAAAACAGATTCGCAATGTGAGTTGCGTCACTGGTTTTCTGACATGGGATAAAGTGTGCCATCATGGAAAATCTATCCACCACCACAAAGATTGAATCAAAACCTCTTTGTGTTCTTGGAAACCCCAATACAAAATCCATGCTAATTACATCCCACAGCCTTTCTGGTATGGGCAATGGTTGATAAAATCTAGCATTCTGTTTTCTTCCCTTCAAATGCTGGCAAATTCTGCATCTGTCCACAAATCCCTTGACATCTGCTCGCATTCTCGGCCAAAAATATGACTCATTCATCTTTGCGAATGTCTTCTCGTGACCAAAGTGCCCTACCAATCCTCCACTGTGTTTCTCCTTCAGCAGATTCTCCCTCATCGAGCAGTTTGGGATACACAGTTGATTACCTTTAAACAGTAATCCCTCCTGAATCGTGTATTCTACCCATTGGCTTCTATCCCTGAGAATCGGATTCCCAGCTGCTTCATACGCTTCCTTAAAATCCTGATCATCTACGTACATGTTCCTGAGATCATCAAAACCCAACATTTTGACTTTGAACTTTTGCAACAACAAACACTTCCTGCTCAAAGAATCAACCACTTTATTAGCAGCACCAGAAATCTGTTTAATCACAAAAGTGAAATTATGCATGTACTCGACCCATTTGACATGTCTTTGATTCAACTTCTCTTGTTAAGTCACAAACTGCAATGCATGATTGTCACTGTATAAGACAAACACTTTCAGAATCAAATAATGTCTCCATTTCTTCAATGCCTGGATGATAACATATAACTCCTTATCATAAGTGGAGTATTTCACTTTTGCTTCATTCAGCTTCTCACTGAAGTATGCTATTGGCCTGTCTTATTGACTCAAGACTGCCCCGATTGTAAATCTACTTGCATCACATTTCACTTGAAATGTTTTTCGAAAATCTGGCAACACCAGAACTGGTTGTTCCATAATCTTCCCCTTCAACAGATTAAAACTCTTTTCAGCCTCTTCTGTCCAGTGAAAAGACTTGTGTCTTTTCTTCACTGTGTCCATCATCGCTGCACTAATTCCACTGAAATTCCTAATGAAATTTCGATAGAAACTAGCCAATCCGTGAAAACTTCTCACCTCAAATATATTCTTCGGTGGTGGCCAATTCTTGATTACCTCCACCTTATCTAGATCCATCCTCAACTCATCTGTAGAAATAAAAAATCCCAAGTAAATGAGCTCTGTCTTCATGAATGAGGATTTATTCATGTTTATTAACAACTTCTCCTGCTATAATTTCTGCATCAGTCTAGCCAAATGCTTCAGATGCTCTACCATTGTTTTACTGAAAAGCAGTATGTCATCTAAATACAAAATGACAAATTTTCTGATGAAATCCCTCAGGACTTCGTTCATCAACCTCATGAAGGTACTCGGTGCATTTGTTAAGACAAAAGACATAACAAGCCATTCATACAACCCTTCATTGGTTTTGAATGTTGTCTTCCATTCGTCACCTTCTCTCATGCGGATCTAGTGATAACCGCTTTTCAAATCAATCTTTGAAAAATACTTTGCTCCACTCAAGCAATCTATCAGATCATCCATCATCGGCAATGGAAATCTATACCTGATGGTTATCTTGTTGATTTCCCTCGAGTCAGCACACATTCTCCAGCCTCCGTCTTTCTTCGAACTGAGTACTGTTGGAACAACACATGGACTCAATGTAACATCCCGCTCTGGCACACTTACCAAACTTATTCTTTGAGGACACTTGCTCGCAAGTGATCTGGATTTTTATGATGATAAAACTTTTTCTTCATTATGATGCGTTAAGTTATATGACATGATGTTTTACTACCTTGATGTAGACAGGTGCTGCTAACTCAGTTCATTGAGTGTGTAGGGTTTCGGACCTAGAGGATTCAGAGGCATCGGTGGAACTCCCTTGGACTCCGGATTGAGTCAGGGAGTGGGCTATTTGAGTTGTTTCATTTACGATGATATTGTTTCGTTTTGATGATATGCTATTGATCTTATGATATGTTGTTGACATGATCTGACATGATGGTTGATGATGCAGGCTGACGATAGCTTGTCGACCATACTCACATATGGAGTAAAGGGGCCACACACGAGTTCTAGAGAGATTGAGGGAGAGGTGTGACAACAGCCCTACCACAACCTATTAGCACTCCCGCCATGGCTCAAACTATAGGTTAACGATTACCTAGTTCGAGAGGATCCACGATGCCGTGAGGGCAGACTGCGACAGTCGCTCACGAAGATTCTAAGGGGCGCGCAATAAGGCGGGGGCCTTATTCCTTAGAGCCTTAGTCTCCCAAGAGTTCACCTGGCGGAGTGTTGACTCCAGGGGTTATAGATTCTACCAATCCGTCAAGCAAGCGAGTGGCACCCTTGGAGCACGTGGTGCATCCTGAAGGGCACGTCGCACAAAGAAATGCGAGTCAGCGAGTGGCACCCTTGGAGCACGTGGTGCATCCTGAAGGGCACGTCGTGCAATGGAAGAAAACGAGGCGAGTGGCACCCTTGGAGCACGTAGTGCGTCCTGAAGGGCACGTCGGATGGATGTTGATGATGAGACAACTTAGATGACCCTAAGACTTAACGCCTGCTAAAATTCTTAAAACGACTCCCCTAATTAAATTGTCGCCCTGTTCAAATCAAAACCTAAATTAAAACATCCCTAAGTTAAATTTGACAAGCCCTAAGAAAAGAGTCTACAAAAATAAACCTAGGGCGTAAACTAAAACCCTCCTAGGTGTTAATTAAAGTCTTCTTAAAAGTAAAGGGGGTAAAGTAATGAGGGAATTAAAGTAAGTGAAACCCATGGCTTTTAAATGATAAAGAATAAATAAAATTTATTAAAGTGTGGGAGTATAAAAGCTAGGAATTTAAAAATATATTGAAAAGATTAAAAACCGCATTTATCTTTTGGGTTCAAAAATAAAAAAATAACAAGAGAGAATTAAATAATAGAGTAATTTAAGGAGTGATTAAGGAGTAATTTAAGGAGAAATTTAAGGAGTGATTAAGGAGTAAATTAAGGAGTAATTTAAGGGGTGATTAAGGAGTAATTTAAGGAGTAATTTAAGGAGTGATTTTTGAGGAAGTGAGGGAATTGAGTCTTTTAAATATTAAAAAGAAATTTATTTTGGAGAACCATAGGGATGAGTGACACTTGGACGACGGAGAACGTTTAGAGGGTTGTCATTAAAAATTAATTAATTAATGATTTATGAATTTAGGTCAGTCTCAAAATTCTATAAAAGGAGGGGAAAGGAAGGAAGAAAGGGGGAACGGTTAGCGTAACGTTACGCTACCGAATTGTGGCTTGACGGGTTGCTTGTGTGGAGTTGGGTTTATCTCAGCTATGTTGGAGTGGTAGCTCAGCCGTGGAGGCGAGATGAGACGCTAGTCTATTTCTGGTTCTTGTGTGGCCCCTTTGCGGCTCGGGGGGCTAAGGGGGAAGCAGAGTACCCCTAGCGTTTGGCTGGGAGGTACCGGTGAGCTTTCTTGGGTCGGCAAGCAGAAGCGGCACGGAGCGAGAGAAGCGGCACGGAGCGAGGGGAGCGTCTTGGGAGCGCGGTCGTCACATGGAAACGGAAAAGGGAAATGGTACGCTTGTTGATTGAATGATAAAATGTTGTAGGTTTTACGATTGATTTAATTCTGCATGCGTTGAGTTGAAAATATTGAGTTTTAATTGGTGTTGGTTCATTGGTTTTACTACCTCTGCGTTAAATTGTGTACTGTAATTCTAGAATACCTAAAATCTTTGGCTGTAACTCTAGACGACATATAATCATTCTGTTGTAATCTCTGACTATGCCATTTGCTGCAATCTTGTTGTAAGTTAGGAATCAATAATAGGTTTTAAAAAAAAATATTAATAAAATTTATTTATATTTTAAATTCAAAACATATGTTGTACTATGAACATCTATAATATTCTCTAAACTGGGACAAATTTTGAAGAGAATTAGCTTATTAAATATTATCGAACCTGCATAGATTTTGTATAAAAATTTGAAGCGAATTAACTTATCAAAAATTGTATCTTCTGCTCTTTGTTTGTTTCGAGTTGAGAAGGCTAAAATTAGTTGGTTGAATGTGCATTTTCTGCTCTTCGATGGGCTTCTTTGTAAATTGATTTTTTTAAGCCCTTTTTGGGTTTTACTGTAACATTTTGGTTTTATGTTTTTCCCTTACTGCTTCGTTCAATTTTTGCATTTTACGAAGGCTATTGAGCTAAGAACCAGATATTACAAACTAGGTTATTTTTCTCTACTAAGTTAGAGAGAAGGTTTTTTTTTGTTATTGTTTAAATTTGAAGAAGATTGAACTTAGCATTGCTGATACAAGCTCCACGCTTCATTCTCCTATGTTGGAATGTAATTTCCAGTTCTTCTTTGATTGCCTGGGAAGGCAATTTTCAGTCCTGTCATTTTTGGTTACAATACAAACCTTTTTAACTTTACTGTGCAACTTTAACCTCTGCGTTTGTAAAATTTCTAGTCTGCGTGTGGTCTGGCGATTCGATACTGTCGGTCTCATTCTGGATTATCTGGCGGAAATTCGTGTGTTTCACCCAGCATTTTTCGTTGGAATTGCCAACGATTTCCTTGTCACTCCTAGCGTATTCACCCTCTTCCTTCAGCGTACTGTCGTTCCTCTCAACATGCGTTCTCTGCATGGTAGTTTTATTCTCTGCGTGAGGTAAATTCCCCTTTCTGCATGGTCATTTTTATTCTCTTCGTCTTCCCTGTTACGCCTCAACTGACAGCTCTGCCTGCAAAATTTCCTTCCTCCCTTTCCAAATATAGCTCTGACAGTCTGATCCCCAAGATTCAAGTTCCGCGCATGGCATGCCAACGCCCCTAACGTAGATGTAGTTTCCTCTTTTCATGCTTGAATGTACAGTCCCTAACTACAGTATGAAACGATAGCTGTCACTACCGCGTGGAACCTCTATGCCGTAGTATCACCCAGTCTCGTAAATGAGAAGTTATTCTGTACATCGAATCAAAAGTATTGATTATCTTACTCTTATCAAGTCGTTTCTATAGAGGTCTGGCACTTTTCAAACACCGTCCGTATTATTATTGGCAATTTCCAAGTTGTTGATTTATACATTGCCTTTCTTTTGATTTTATTTTTCTTGTAAAAATGCTCTTCATTTTAATACGGTTACCCTTACCTTTCGCCCTTCTAAAACGTGTGATGGTATGGTCACGATATCAGTTATGATGTTACTGGTGTTCCTTAAGTGTTGTAGTATAGTTGACAATTAAATATCTTATCTAGGGCTCCCTTTGCGTTTTAACACTGTTAATTAAATAGGCTCATTAATTACTGAAATTATTATATTCGGTCAATTTTAAATAAGAAGGTTTATGGATATATTCAAGGTGCTATTATTGTTGGAATATATTCAATATCAATGTGATGTCATCATGTTTTTTTATATTATTGTTATTTAAATAAGCTCATTAAATAATGAAATTGCTATATCTGGTCATTCTAAATAAGGTGATTTATTGATATATTCAATATCAATGTGATGTTAATATTGGAATGTGTTCAATATCAATTTGATGTCATCATGTTTGTTTATATTATTGTTATTTAAATAAGCTCATTAAATAATGGAATTGCTATATCGGGTCATTTCTAAATAAGGTGATTTATTGATATATTCAATATCAATGTGATGTTAATATTGGAATATATTCAATATCAATGTGATGTGATTATTCAATATCAATGAGATGTTAATATGTTTTTATACTATTATGAATAGGCTCATT
>ML805873.1:75770-126635 GCA_009831015.1 Picea engelmannii
TGATTTATACATTGCCTTTCTTTTGATTTTATTTTTCTTGTAAAAATGCTCTTCATTTTAATACGGTTACCCTTACCTTTCGCCCTTCTAAAACGTGTGATGGTATGGTCACGATATCAGTTATGATGTTACTGGTGTTCCTTAAGTGTTGTAGTATAGTTGACAATTAAATATCTTATCTAGGGCTCCCTTTGCGTTTTAACACTGTTAATTAAATAGGCTCATTAATTACTGAAATTATTATATTCGGTCAATTTTAAATAAGAAGGTTTATGGATATATTCAAGGTGCTATTATTGTTGGAATATATTCAATATCAATGTGATGTCATCATGTTTTTTTATATTATTGTTATTTAAATAAGCTCATTAAATAATGAAATTGCTATATCTGGTCATTCTAAATAAGGTGATTTATTGATATATTCAATATCAATGTGATGTTAATATTGGAATGTGTTCAATATCAATTTGATGTCATCATGTTTGTTTATATTATTGTTATTTAAATAAGCTCATTAAATAATGGAATTGCTATATCGGGTCATTTCTAAATAAGGTGATTTATTGATATATTCAATATCAATGTGATGTTAATATTGGAATATATTCAATATCAATGTGATGTGATTATTCAATATCAATGAGATGTTAATATGTTTTTATACTATTATGAATAGGCTCATTGAAGTATTGCAAGTATTATATCTTGTCATTTACAATTTTGATGGTTCATGAAATATTCAATTATGATGATAATTTTAGTGCTTAAGTGAAGGAAAAAGGTTACGGCATACCAATGTCGGGGAATTAGCGTTTATAGGTTCGCAATTGTAATGTATTGTTGAAATCTGAAAATGTATTGTTTTTACCGTATGAACAAGATTGCAAGTCAGAGTTGAAGGTGTGACCTTTATTATTTCGATAATATTAAAATTTAGAGATGAGTGTTATGGTCATCATATTTGGACGTTAGTATTGATGGGACACAGCTGGTGGAACGTCCGGGACTGATGTACAGTCAATTACTCGGAGTTGGCAGTTGGGGGTTGTTGAGTCATCTTCTTATGTTCATCCTGGTTGCGTCGTACTCGGCGTCGGGTGGCGACGCAGAGTCGAATAGGTTGTTGTTGTTGTCAAGTGGCGTCGTATAGTTCAATATGTCACTACTTCTACACGCGCGCACACACTTAAAGAAAAAAAAAAAAAAATTGCACCTGTTACTAGAATGGTTATCGTAACGAGGGAGGGTCGTTACACTCAAGCTTTACCTGACCAATCCTTTGTCCAAGAAGTCTTGGAATTGTCTTCTGACCTCCTCATTTTCTTGCGGCGTCAATTTGTACGCGACTTTGTTTGGTAAACTAGCTCCTGGTATGAGATCAATATGATGACTCACACTCCTAATCGGTGGCAACGAACGAGGTAATTCGTCCACTACTATGTCAGCGAACTCTTCCAGTAGTTCCTGAACTTCTTCTGGTAAATCATCCACCCTTGTGCTGGTCAAAACAATCTTCGGTTTCCTGACCACAATGAATTGTGGATCCTCCTTCTTCTTGACCTCTGTAAGGAGTTCCTTTCCACTCATGAGAAGTACTGTGTTGCTTACTTCAGGCTTCACCTCCTTATCCTTAATTGGAAGCAACATGTGGGTCCTCCCATTCTTCTCTAGGGTGTATGTGTTCATCCTCCCATCATGAATCACATTCCTGTCATATTGCCATGGTCTACCCAGCAATAGATGACAAACATCCATAGGAATGACATCACATAATATCTTATCATTATATCCTCCTATCTTAAATTCAACTAAACATTGTTTAGTGACAGTTACCTGATGTCCTTTTTGTATCCACAAAACTTTGTATGGGCTTGGATGATCAATCGTCTCCAGGTCTAACTTTTCTACCATCTCTGTAGAAACGAGATTATCCGTGATACCACTGTCCACAATGACCTTGCATACCCTGTCCTTGGTCTTGCAAGCAGTCCAGAAAATTCTGGTCCTTTGGACTGAACTCTCCACCTCCTTCTCTGGTGTCAAAAGGAATTTTCGCATCATCAACGATCTTCCACCTTCAGTGTCTTCTCCCTCAACATCCCGCCTTTGTGCTTTGGTGATGTGAGCTTCTCCACTCTCCTTCTTTTTCTTTGGACACTCATAAGACTTGTGCCCATTCTTTCCACACGTGAAGCATGTAATTACTCCACCTCTTCCTCTTCCTCTACCTCTAGTATGAGGAAAAGTGTTATTGTCAGCATAATATCCTCTTTGCTCAGTATGTTTCCCTCTCTTTGAGGTTCCACCTCTCTCAGTTTGAGTCTGAGGTTTCTTCCAGTCTTCTTTGGGCTTCTGATATTTTTACTGGGCAACTGATTTGCCTCTGGGATGACTTCTACCTCGGCCTCTCTGACCCTAATTTCGGCTCAGCTTCTCTTCCTCTTTCAGATCCACTTGACAAGTATCTTCCAGTGTTCGGATGGTTACCATGCTCATCTCATCCTGAATGTCGTATCTCAAGCCATTCAGGTATCTGGAAAATTTCTCATCATCGCTCTCCCGATGACCTGCCCTAATGTTCAGCTTGTAGAATTCTTCAGTGTATTCCTTCACTGTCATCAGCTTCTGTCTCAAGTTCTGCATCCTCTTGAACAAAGTAATTTGATAATGTCTAGGGATGAATTTCACCTTCATCTTTGCGATCATTCTATCCCAGCTTTTGATCTTCTGCTTTCCCTTGCAGTGTCTATCAGCTTGTAGTTCATCCCACCACAATGTTGCATGTCCTTTCAATCTTGTGACAGCGTGCTTGACTTTCTTGTCCTCTTCTACATCTTCATAGTCAAAGTACATGTCCAGAGCTCTAATCCAGTCTAGAAGCTCTTCTGCATCCAGGTTTCCCTCATAAGCTGGAATGTCCATTTTCTCTCTTGCACCCATTCTTGTAATAACTCTGATCAAACGTTTGTTTGATGCATCTTCTGTTGCAACTTCTTCTTCATGTTCAACCTCGATTTCACTTTCGGAATCACTTATATCCCCAGCACTGAATGTGCATCTTTGTGTTGTCTCCATGTCTTCGATTCTGGTTCATAGATCACGCATCTCTCTCTCCATAAATGGATCTGTCATCTGCCTACCCCTTCTTCTCGACATTTCCCTCTCCTCTGGTGGATTGGGTGTTTGCCTATCCCTTCTCCTTGGTAGCATGGCGAATTTTTTTCTTCTCTGCTACAGAAAGAAAAGAATCTTTTTGTGCTTTGATACCAAAACTGATGCACACGACGCACGCTCCCTCCATAACCATAGGTCGGAAGGTCCATGTCGACACAGGATATTTCCTTTTCACCGGCCCGAAGAAATCTAAATGGATCTTCTATTTCCCTATCGGGAAATCTGCACCCACAACAACTCTCACGGGATCCCCTCTTCACACTTGGGAGATTTGGCTTCACAACTTTGCGAATCCAGTGGTCAAGCGTTGGTCTCTTGAATCCCCAAAACCCGACAACAGTCAACACTGACCCTTCCTTTTTCCTTTCAGGATTTTCCCTATTGCGATTTCGGCGATCGCGATGTCGAACAACTCGTCTCTCCGACTCTCGAATCCTGATTTGCCGAAACTCCGACACACTCATGAGCTTTGACTTTCGACACTACTTCACTTCATCGACACTTCGGAGTTCGCAATATTGTGAATCCTAATGAAAATATTCTGGGACTTCACTCCACGAAACTCCGAAATAGTGTGCCACCTGTCCACCTCGCTGACCCTTGTATCCCCACACAACTCTCTTAGATTTCAGGATTTCACGTTTCATGATATCGCGATTGCCATTGCAAGGTTTATGGTTCTTCCACCCACAAAAACCCGATACAAGTATATATGTGTAAATCCAACAGCCCTTGTGGCTTGGATCTAGGGTCCTACTCCTCCTGGGATTAGAACCTTTCAACACTTTCACTGTAACTCCCCTGCTTCTCTGTGAGATCTGACGACTCACAGAACTTCGCAGTTCCTCCTCAGAGAATTCCGATTGTCCGTTCCTCCTTGGCGATTTCCATGACTAACTATGTGTTCTTCCACAAACTTGTCCACCTACGGCACAAGCTTACAACACCTTCGTATTTCTTCCAGGTACAACTCCTGTGCAACCCTTTCAGTGTTTATAAGTATTTATCCTTCCTGAGTGTCCTTATAACTCTGAGTCTTAGAGAAGACTCTTGCGCGCAATCCTTGCAACAACCTTCAGACACTTCCAAGTGTTGAAGTCCTTCGACCCTGCGAACACCTGCAACAACAGTCTTTCAATACTTCGCTCAGGTCCAAAACTCTGAGACTTCACTTAGCCTGTGCACTCCTTGCACGGATCCTATGACTAACAACACTTCTGAACGAGAACAAAAGCTACCCTATCTGAACCCTTTGTCAATGCACTTCTTGCGGACACTTCAACTGCACTCCTTGCAGGAACCCTTTCTCAGATAGAGAAACAATTGAAACTCATTCCATTACCCTTTCCTCTTAGATTTCAAACATTTAACAAGAAATCATTCATACATAGCATAAAAGAAATTGCATGACAGAAAGAGTAAAAACATTCAAGAGCATAACATTCAAAGGTGCATACACAGAGAATATATGAACACCATGAGTCTGAATCACAACTTTCTTTGTATTAATTCAAAACTTCTGTACATGGAGTCTGCTACCCAGCTCTCTGCTTTTCTCCTATGCTCTTCATACACTCATCATAATAATGTTACAATACACAATGAGGGTGTCTATATCCCATTTCCCCCTTGCGCTCTAAAACCGTCTAATCTAGAATTGAATTCTATCTACTTTACATTAACTACCATAAATTCCTTCTACCTACTAAGGACGAGAGCAAATCTCTCAAGTTCCATTTACATTATACAAGTGCGCTTCTTCTTAATGACTTCATTTAAGATCGTGCAATAACTTCAAGGTGATTTCAAAATTTGTGTTGGGCACTTGTCCAGCTGTCTGGTTGTCTCCACACTGGCTCGCTTGATGTTGGCGATGCTCCTACATCACTAATGCACCAACAACATTTATGTGTTTGATGAATAACATATTCAGTCAATATTTGGATAAATTTGTTCTGGTATTTATTGATGACATTCTAGTTTATTCAAAGATGGAAGAAGAACACGAAGAACACATAAATATAGTAATGCATACCTTAAGGAAACACAAGTTGTATGGAAAATTTGACAAATGTGACTTCTACCAAAAGAGAATACAATACCTAGGACATGCAATATTTGAAGAAGGCTTGGGATGTGTCCTAAATCAAGAAGTGAACATTATTTGTTACAAGTCACGAAAACTAAAGAGCATGAACGAAACTAAGTCACACACGACTTGGAATTAGAAGTTGTAATTCACATGCCAAAAATGTGGTGACACTATCTAATGGGAAAACAAATTATGTTGCTAACCAATAGCAGTGGTGTGAAATTCTTGTTCATTGAACCAAATCTTAATGCAAGGCAAGCAGGGTGGTTGGCCTTCTTGAGTGAATTCGATTTCAAAGTAAGACACATCAAGGGTAAGGAAAACAATGTTGCAGATGCCTTAAGTATGAGAACCAATGGACTTTTTGAGATAAGTATTAGCAGGTAAGAAAACAACATTGAACAAAGAATAAAATCTGCAAGTTTTGACAACAAAAAATATATCAAAACAATCGCAGATTTACAAGGAAATGTAGAAAATTTGGACAAAACAGATCTGAGATTGGATAAAAATGGATTGCTAAGATTCTAAAAAAGGTTGTACATACAAGATTCTTCTTATTTAAAGATAACAATTTTGGATGAAGTGCACAAAAATCCATATTCTGGTCATCCGGGTTACCAGAATTTGGTAACAACCTTGAGGAAGTTGTTTTATTGGCCTAACATGAAAGGTGAGACATCTGAATACTTATCTAAATTCCTAGATTGTCAACAGGTGAAGGATGAACATTAGTATCCAGCTGGCCTGCTACACCCTCTACCTATACCAAAATGGAAGTGGGATATTATCTCACTGGACTTCATCACAGGTTTTCCTAAAACTCAAAAGCATAATGATTTGATTATGGTAGTGATTGATAAACTTAGTAAGTTTGCACATTTTATACCTGTGAAATCAACTTATAAAGCTATTAACATCGCTGAAATATTTATGAAGGAAATATTTAAATTGCATGGTATTCCTAAAATGGTTATTTCAGATAGAGATGTCAAATTTACATCAACATTTTGGAAAGAATTGTTTGCAAGATTGGATACTAACCTGAATTTCATCACAAGCTACCATCCATAAACAGATGGGAAAAATGAATGAACGAATTAGATTGTGGAAGATATGATATGAATGTACGTAAGAACGAAACCAACTAAGTGGGAGGAATACCTACAAGTAGTGGAATTTGCGTACAATAAGGACTATCAAACGTCGGCTAAGCCGAGACCCTTCGAAATACTGTACGTCAGAAAATGCACAACTCCGATTAGTTGGGATAATCGAGTTGACAGACTCATGATGGGACCATAAATGCTCCAGGAAATGGAGAAAACGGAAAGAAAGGTACAACATAATTTAAAAGAGGCACAGGATAGACAAAAAGTCTACGCAGATTTGAAAGGGAGATACAAGGAATTCCAAGTTGGAGACCACATGTATTTGAAAGTCAAATAAAGGATAAGCTCACTGAAGCTAGGAAGCTGTGAAAAGTTGGCACCCAGGTTTTGTGGCCCCTTCGAGATCTTAGCTTGAATTGGACTCGTGGCATATCAACTTGCACTCCCTGCAAATTCAAAAGTTCATGATGTTTTTCATGTTTCCTTGTTGAAAAAGTATATTCATGATCCTACTCACATCATCGATTGGAACATGGTGTAGGTGGAACCAGAAGGCGAGTTCCAAGTGGAACCTCTGTGCATTTTGGACAAGAAAGAAACAATACTAAGGAACATAGCCATCACCCAGGTAAAAGTGCAATGGAAGGACTTTAGTCCTAAGGAGGCCACTTGGGAATTGGAGGAAGATTTGCAGAAATCTTATCCAACCCTATTCCGAGAGAGAAGTGAAAACTAAGGACACTGTTGTACTAAAGGGGGAGAGGATGTAATATCCCCAAAAATAATTAATTATTAAAGTCTGTGTGCACTTAGGAATAAATTTTTGTTTTCTACAAATTCGTATTTGGAAAAAATTTGAAATTTATGGAAAATCTGAATTTGGAATTTGACTATTTGTAATTAATTATTTATGACTGTTGGGCAAAGATTTGATTTTCCCAACTAACTCTTTGATTGTGACACATGTAAAAGACAAATATTTTTATATATTAATTGTTGGAAGAAAAATGGAATAGCTAGGTTGAAAACAACTGACCATGACTCCATGAGTGGGGAATAGACTTGAGTTACCTTAGGGTTGATTTTTACAAGTGGAAAATAAGGAATTTGACCACTAGTAGCCCCAAAAATCATGGATTTGTAAAGATGCTAAAATTCCTAAGGAGGGAAAAAGACCTAGGAACAAGATGCTCATATATACAACATATGGAGGAGGCAGGACACTGTTTAGTATGTTAGAGAAAGGATAATTACTTGTTGTTAGGAACACCATTGAGTGTGAGGCAAGGGAATTTTCTAATCTAAAGGGAGGACTGTAGCAAAGAGGATCATTTTTATTTACCCTTATGGACTCATAGTCGGGCTAGGGGGTGAACAAAGCAAGTAATTTGGTTGTTTTGTTCTACGGTTGGGTGGAACGTGGATGTTCCATTGGTGTTCCAACATCAGTTTTATTCAGATAAGTACCTTTACTTATGTTCTGGTTAATATTCGATTGCATACTTATGTAATGTACCCCAAATTTACAAAAAAAAAATAATAATAATTAGGGTCCCCAGAATTGATCATTCGTCTAAAAGAGAAACCTTTCAAGCATTCATTAACTTTACTACCGCATAAAGGTCCTATTACTTCTTTGTCTTATATAGATTACTCTTACCACTTCTTTACATAGATGTAAGTTACATACATATAAATATACATATTTTATACATGACAATCTTGATTCTACCCACAACAAGGGAGAAAGTGTAACCTACTACCTAAGACATATATTCACTTTGGATTTCCATTCTACTTGCACAAGGAAATTATATACTATAGGACTTCTATCCTATTTGTGCAAACCATAGTATAATTATATCACACTTTAACGATTCTTATGATAAATTTATCATTCACACCATGTTTCGTAGGTGCAAGTGTCTCTATCTTCGCATAGCTATATGAAATATGACACTAGTGCACATAAGCATTAAACTCAGGGTGGTTATGACTAGCAAAAAGGGGAAACTGTTCATTTTCTTTTTGTTGAACGACCCCAAGGTAACTAACTTTGGCATAGGTGCTAACGAGAGGATAGGAAAGAGTTATCGCATGACTAGAACAACATAAATACACAACTATTACCCTAACTAGACTGTCATCGTACTTCACCATAAATTTTGAATTAAAAAATTGCAGAGGTAACGTTGTCTGGACTTAATAACTACACCTGCGGCATTTATTATATCCTGTGGCATACTCATTTGGCCATCGCTCGAACTTCGTGCCCACTATGTATCTTCCACCTTGCATGGTTCACATGGCCTCAATACAGTTTGTAACCATCGCCATTACTATATTTGCAGGAGGGTTTACTAACGTTTTGTTCATTCTTCTCCCTGGCTCTGTGTGTTTTCAAAATGATTTAAGGATATCTCTATTGTTGTTCATCTTGGTGGCATGGCCAGAAATTGTGATCTTCAACTCATTCTGGTGAAGGGAACATTAGGAGAATCCCCGGTTGGACACCACCTTGTGTGAGGTAAGTGTCCCTCGGTCATTGATATCTGACTCTCTGTGTTACTAAAAGGTTATTGTGCACTAGTTACCTTCAAAGTTATTGGTTGTTCTATTAACCTGACTTCAGTGGTAGGATATAGTTTTTTAAAGGTTGGTATTATATTCGGCAATATTTAGGGTTTTTCTGTGGCTTCACCCTTAACTTCTATATCGGTCTTCCTTCAAAAACCCTTTTATTCTGCGATAGACATTGCATTCATGTAAAAAACCGTAGGCAGTTCTGTAATGGAAATATCAAAAGGAGCGAGGATGTCTGTCCTGCTAGTTTGGTCATAATGAAATGTTGGATATACTGTATTCTGGATTCTTGTTCTATGTTATTTTTGGTTACACCATTCGGTATAGATACGTATCTTTTTCCTACGTGTTTCCAATATCTCGTTGTTTTTTTATGACTCCCCGTCTATTTAGTTGTTTTCCTTTTTGCTTCATGGATTTTCTTGGGTGTTAAATCCTATTTAGGAACTAGTTTCACTTCTGGTGAAAGATATTTTCCTTACGTCGTATAAGTTTTAATTTCATTTCTTCGAGTTTTTAAATAACAGTCATGAAGACCATATAGTTCTCTTTTTGCTTTGGTTGAATCTTCAGAATTCAAATCTCTTGATTTTATGAATACATCCCTCGATGCTTTCTGTGACTTGCTTTCGTAAAAGAGAACATTATATTAATAGGATAATCCACCGTGTATATTGGGCATTCTGTAAAATGCTTTCAGCATCTGGCCTGTAACTTTATTAAATGTGGTTCATGTCAAAATACTGTGGAGATTTAGGGTATAAGTTAACTGTTCAAACATGCCCTTAGTTATGATTGAGTTATTCTTCCAGTGGGTTTTTAAAGGATATTTAACTTAGGTTCTATGTGCTTAAGGAAATAACGTTGGGTGTAACTTATTTGAATTCCGTATCTCTATCAACAATTTGTAAATGTTAAGACAAATGGTGTTGATATCCAATAACTCCATCTATAGTTTTGAGCTGGGCAAAGATGCCTCTGAAATATACGCTCTACTCTATACAACTTTATCATTCTGGAATCTTTGAATTAACTTATCGAAATTTCATTTCGCAAAGGGGAAAACCCAAGTATCCTGTATTGATTACATTTCCTTTATAAATAATTCTGGGGTGGTTTCGCTACTTACGAGGACAATAATTTAGAGTCCTCTCTGTGATTCGACTATCCATTTTGTGGAGAAACTATATGTTGTGTGTTCTTGATTTTCCTGCTTAGATAATATTTTCATATTGAATAATGTCCGATCTATTTTACAATTTGCATAATCAGTTGGTTTTTGTTTGATTAACACATCTAATGATGGGACCCCTATTTCACTGCGAGGGTACCCATCAAAATTTCAAAGCTCACTCCTCCTCCTTCGACATGTCGATGGATCGCTTCAATGACTCTGATTGGAAGCATACTCACAACAACTTCAAGATAAGTACTAACCTTGTGTGAGAAGATCTTCACTGTCTTAAATAATTTAACTTCAATATTAAGGTTTGCTTGGCTTCTGTTTTCACATTAATAATTCATCTCTATTTTCCTATAGGACTTATGCGGTCGCGACGATAGATCAGGACTATGCCTTATTCAAGAAAGGTATTCGGGTTTCAATTTTAATGTTTGGGCTTGAAGGATTCAGTTTTGGGTCCCGGTGATATGGGTTAACTGCCCAGGGTAGTATGTTTTTATCTATTTGGATCCAAGCCTGTGGATATATAGATCTTCTAATTATTTTTGTTAATAGAATGTACATAAGTCCTTTCATCCATACGAATACTGTGATTTACTCTAAAAAGTATCTGCACTATGAATTTTATAAATTAAAACATAAAACCTCTTTTATGGTTTATTATGAGATAACTGAACTGTATATTTGTCATTTTCATAGTCTTAACAATGGAATATTTTCTTAAATTTCTCATGTGTCCAAGTATAGATAATCTTATGCATGAATAAATTAAGTGTTGAGTCATTCTCAAATCTTGTACAAGCAACTTATATATATTATGTATATTCATACTAAGTCCCGTTTGGGCAATTGCATTGTTTGATACTCTTGACTAATTAATACAACTTTTCATATATTACCTACGGTAATATATATATATATATATATATATATATATATATATATATATAGATTTATTTATATCAAGTCCACTTCCAGAACTTCATTTAGCATTTGTACTGTTTAACTATTATTCCTTCAATTGATTACCTATACGTGCATAATCACACATATGTGATATTAGAAGTAACACAATACTGATTCCATTTAACTTATATGCATCTTCCAATATATTTACATAATTCAGTTCCATTCATAGCTAAGATACAAAAAAAATTAGGCAATGAATACAATTACATTGTAAGGGTTTATCCTACAATTTATTCCATTCCATCAGTAATTTAACCAAAAAAACAATTCATCCATAATTAAAAAGATATATATATTATATCATCCATTAATTCAAATAACATTCGATCAGAGAAAGAGTAGATGTAAGTATCTAAGAAAATTGTCGAACAACAAATGGAACAAACAAGTTCCTCCCAACCTTAGAACATAACAACCAATCTACTTGCTCCGTTCACCCCCTATCCTGACCATGAATCCATAAGGGAGAACTCCCGAACTCCTCCTTAGCTATAGTCCTTTCTCAGTTACAGAAACTTCTCCTTGCATCACACTCAGAAAGAACTGCTCATAACAACAAGTGATCTTATTTCCCCAACATACTAGGCAACGTCCTCCCTCCTCTCATATGCTATATATGCCAAAAGAATTTGTGCCTAGGTCTTTTCCCCTTGGGAATTTTCGCATCTTTCCAAATCCCTAATTTTCAGGGGTTGCCAATGGCCAAATTCCTGATTTTCCACTTGTAACATTCAACCTTGAGGTAGTTCCAACATGTTCCCCACTCATGGAATCATGATCAGCTAATTTTAACCTGGCTGTTCCATTTGTCCATCAGTAATAAATCTAAAAATTATTTGTTTCTTACAAGTGTCATAGTTAAAGATTTGGTTGGGACAAATCAAATATTTTCCCAAAAGTCATAATCATAATTTACAATTAACTAAATTTGAAATTCATAATTTCCATAAATGGAAATAATTTTCCAATTTCGAGTTTACCATAAACGGAAATAAATTCCTAAGTATTTTCAGACTTAAAAATAATTTATTTTTGGGAATGTTACATCCTTTCCCCCTTTAGTAAAACATTGTCCTCAGTGTCCGTCCCTTTCTCGTAACAGGGTTGGATGAGATTTATGCAAATCTCCCTCCAACTCCCAAGTGGCCTCCTCAGGACTAAAGTGCTTCCATTACACTTTTACTTGGACAATGACTCTGTTCCATAGTGCTATTTCTCTCCTGTCCAGAATGTGTAGACGTTCTTCTTGGAACTCACCTTCCGGTTACACCTGCACCAAGTTCCAATCGATCATATGAGTAGTATCATGAACATAATTCTTTAACAAAGAAATATCAAATACATTATGAATTTTCAGATTTGCAGGAAGTGCAAGTTGTTATGCCACAGGTCCAATTTGAGCTAAGATCTCGGAAGGGCCACAAAACCTGGGTGCCAACTTGAAATAGTTCCCTAGATTTAGTTAACTTCTTCTGGATTTGACCTTTAAATAAACGTGGTCTCCCACTTGGAATTCCTGGTGTCTTATTTTCAGGTTTCCATAACGTTTCTATCTGTCCTGTGCTTCTTTTAAATTATGTTGTACTTTTCTTACCATACTCACCATTTCCTGGAGAATTTCTGGCCCCACCATGTGTATGTCAACTGGGTTATCCCAGCTAATCGAAGTCATACACTTTCTGTCGTACAGTACTTCGAAGGGGTTCATCTTAGTCGATATCTGGTAACCATTGTTGTATGCAAATTACACCAAGTCTAGGTAATCTTCCCACTTACTTAGTTTCGTCCTTACGTAAATTCATAACATATATTCCACGATTTGGTTTGTTCATTCAGTCTGCCCATCCGTTTGTGGATGGTAGCTTGTGCTGAAATTCAAGTTAGTATTTAACCCTGCAAACAATTCTTTCCAAAATGTACATGTGAATTTCACGTCTCTATCTGAAATAACCATTTTAGTTATACCATGTAGTCTAAACATTTCTTTCATGAATATTTCAGCGATGTTAATATCTTTAAAAGTAGACTTTATAGGAATAAAGTGTGCAAAATTACTAATCTTATCGATTACTACCATAATTGAATCATTCTGTTTTTGAGTTCTAGGAAAACCTGTAATAAAATTCAGTGATATAGTCTCCCATTTCCATTCCGGCACAGGTAGAGGCTGCAACAAACTGGTTGAGTGTTGGTGTTCATCTTTCACCTGTTGATAATATTGGCACCTAGATAAGTATTATGTTGTTTCACCCTTCATATTAGGCCAATAAAATAACTTCCTTAGTGTTGTCACCATTTTCCGGTATCCCAGATGACTAGAATATGGTTTCTTGTGTACTTCATCTAAAACTGTTCACTTTTATTCAACAGAATCTAGTATGTAAAATCATTTTTTAAATCTTAGTAGACCATTTCTGTCTAAACTCATATCTGTTATGTCTAAAATTTTTGCATTACTTCGTAAATCTTCCACTGTTTTGGTGTAATTTTCATCATTAGTACTTGCATCCTTTATCCTCTACTCAATATCTCTTTTAGCCCTGCTAATATTCATTTCAAACAGCCCACGAGTTCTTCTACTTAAGGCATCAACCACCTTGTTTTCCTTACCATTGATGTGTCTTACCTCAAAGTCAAATTCGCTCAAGAAGGCCAACCATCTTGCTTGCCTTGCATTAAGGTCTGGTTGAATAAACAAAAAATTCATCAGGTTGTTATCAGTCAATAATTTTTTTTTTATGCCCATTATATAATTTCGCCACATCTTTAAACCGTGTATTACAACTGCTAACTCTAAGTCATGAGTGATGTAGTTTCGTTCGTTCTCCTTTAGTTTTCAGGAATCATAACAAATAACGTTCCCTTCTTGAGTTAGGACACCACCCAGAACTTCTTTACTTGCATCCACACAGACCATGAAGTCTTTGTTCGGATCTGCTACCTTTAAAATGGGTGTGGTTGTTAACAATTCTTTTAACTTATTAACATTGTCCTGACATTTCTACGACCAGTTAAACTTGGTTTCTTTCTTTTGTAACGATGTGATATGTATGAAATCTTGGAGAATCCCTCTATAAATATGCGGTAATATCTGGTGATTCCCATGAATGACTATATGTCCACTACATCCTTAGGGATTGACCATTCCATGATGGCTCTTATTTTCTTTGGTTCGACCCCAATACCTTCTTCAAATATTACATGCCCTAGGTACTGTATTTTCTTTTGATAAAAGTCACACATGTCGAATTTAGCATACAGTTTGTGTTTCCTTAAAGTTTGCAGTACTATCCTTAGACGTTCTTCGTGTCCTTCTTCTATTTTAGAATACATTAGGACATCGTCAATAAATACCAAAACAAACCTATCTAGGTACAGACTGAAAATGTTGTTCATTAAACACATAAATGTCGCTGGCACATTAGTGAGACCAAATGGTATAACAACGAATTCGTAATGTCCATATCTCGTTCTAAATGTTGTTTTAATTATGTCCTCATATTTTATTATAACCTCGTGGTAACCAAATCTTAAATCCAATTTAGAAAAAATATTTGCCCCACCTACTTGATCGAACAGATCATTGATTCTAGGTAAGGGGTATTTGTTCTTAATAGTCATTTTGTTTAATTTTCTGTAATCATTGCATAATCTTAGAGTTCCATCTTTATTTGTAACAAAAAGGATTGGTTCTCCCCATGGTGAGACACTTGGCCGGATGTATTCCTTGTTCAACAGTTCTTGTATTTGAATATTTAATTCTATTAGTTCGGGTAAAATCATTCAGTAGGGCCCCTTAGATATAGGAGTTGAACCAGGCAACAGATCGATAGAAAAGTCTATCTCTATCCTTGGTGGGAATTCATGTATCTCATCAACAAACACATCTCTAAAATCATGCAAGACAACAAATCCTCTAAGATTGGTTTATTTTCTTTTTCCAACAGATTTGTCACTTGGATAGCATAAATCTGACAACCTTTTCTCATGCACTTTTTAAACTGCATTGCTGAAATCTGCCTAACTGAGACTAGTTTTTATATTCCTTTTACTATCCTAACAGTGTCATTTTCATATTTATAAATGAGTGATTTTTCATAACAATATAAAACTACTTTATGCTTTTCTAACTAGTCCATTCCGATAATTCTATCATAAGACCCTAATGGTAGAAGATTCATATTTATCTTTTTATTTTGATCACCTAAACTGAACTCACAGTCAGAAATAAAATCAGATACTTTTCTTTTTGTTCTTGTTGCTAGTTGTACTAGCCAATATTTTGCATGTCTTGTTTTCTTATGTTTATTTGAATCGACTACACTAGGAGTGGCATAACTCAACGTAGCTCCTAGATCAATTAAAACATAAATATGAGTATTGTTTATTTTACCTTCAATTTCCACTACCATGGACTGGCCATCAGCTTGTCAGCCATCCACAACTGCATTGATCCGATGTATACTCCTTCCCACATCTCCCATCGTAGAGGCTTCTTGTAGTTTGTGAATCGTAGTCATCGCTATTGAAGTCAAACATGTACAATTCCTTCTTAAGTGAGGTTCTCCACATTCCCAACATTTTAACGGTTCTCTAGGGTTGTCCCCAAACTTCTTGGTTCCTAGATTGACTGGTTTACCACCTCCTTGGGTGTTCTTGTTATCGATGTGAAAATATTTCCTTGGAAAACTCTTTTCTGCATTTCGGGAAGGGGCTGGTTGATATCCCTTCTTCCATTGATTCATTCTGTCTTGTTTCTTGTCTTTCCAAGCCTTGGGAAATTCCGACCACTGTTTTTATTGGTTGTAACACATTCAGGCCTTCCTAAAAACTTCACTTAAGAACTTGGGGTTGTCGAATACCATTTTGTCCTTGTAGGACTGTGGTAAACAACTTAGGAACCACTGGATTTTCACTTTTTCCTCCTGGATATAAGGCACAAACCTTAATAATTCTAGGAATTTGTTTATCAAATCATCCATAGCCATTTGACCGAGTCTTAGCTCATAAAACTCTTTACTTTTTCTTTCATAGTAAATTTCAGATAAATATTGTTTCTTAAAGTATTTCTTAAAATTCGACCATTCCATCTGTTTTACTTTAGGCCCTTGGCCAACTTCAAGTCCTACCACCATATACTAGCTTTTCCTTTCAAGTTATAGATGGCCATTCTGACCTTCATATTGTTGGAATAGTTGTAGATTTGGAAATATTTTTTTATGTCCAATAACCATGCTTCAGCCTCCTCCTCTGTTCTGGATTCCCCGTCAAGGGTGGATAGTTTGATTTTCTTAAACTCTCCCTCCTGATGATCCACCTGTTTCCTTTTTCTTCCTGTGTTTGTTTTATCTTCTGTTGATGGTGTACCTTTGGAAGAGTTGTCCCATTTTTCTCCTTCGTGGCCAGAATTTTTGGAGGCCCTTTTACTGACCTCTTCTTCCTCATTATTGTCCTTTGGGATATTCTTTTTTTCTATGCTATGCAACAAATCTTCATTTATTTCCTATTGTTCTTGTTGTGCCTTTTTCAGTTTCTCATTGTCTACTTTGAAAACTTGCAGTTCCACAATGAGATTTCTCATAGTTTCCAAAGCCATGGTAGGTGAACTTCCATCACTGTTTTGTCTCTTTTCTTTAGGAGTCTTTGCTTAGGATTCTCCTCAAGTCCGATATTTGCTTCATTTTGTGTTGCCATGATCACAACAGAAATAAAGTTTTTTTATTTGTAACAGTAATTGTTTTGTTATTTTTTCATAAATAGAAAAATGTGTGCTAAGAAAATATTTTTTTCCCTGTTTAAGGTCCGAGTGTTGTAACCTTTTCTCTGATACCATATGTAATGTACCCCAAATTTACAAAATAAAAATAAAAAATTAGGGTCACTAGAATTGATTATTCGTCTAAAAGAGAAACCTTTCAATCATTCATTAAATTTACTGCAGAAAATGTTGGATTATTGAGAGGGGGGTGAATCAGTAATAGAGTAATTATAATCCTTTTTCTTCAAATAATCCAAGTGTTATATCAATATAGAATTGTTATCCAATAATGAGAAATAAGAAATTAATAATGATGCACATACATAGTACACTAGTGTTTTACGTGGAAACCCAAATCGGGAGAAAACCACAGAATGATTTTTCTTATATGTATTGAAGAATTACATTCATTGGAAGCACCAACTTCCTTTGTTTTCCAGCTGCAACTCGAAGGAGTCTCCAACCCCCTATTTTCTCGGGCTACAACCTGAGGGAAGCTACTACTCCCCAATTCTCTAGCTACAACCAAAAGGAGGCTACAACCCCCTATGTTCTCTGGCTACAACCGGAAGGTGGCTACAACCACCTGTCATTGCCCCATCCAACCGCCCTGAAGTAGAAGTAGAATGATGGAACCACTGTCACACTATCACTGTGAGATATACCGTTGTAAACTTGTACCAATAAACCTGAACCATGCGTCAACCATGCATCAACCTGTACCTCAACCTATAAATAACCTTTACCATAAACAAGTGCATCGACCATGCACCAACCTGTACCAAACAATATGTAATCAACTTGTACCATAAAAAAGTCCAACCAACCATGTACCAAGTATGTACCAATCATGTGTCAACTACTCATCAACTATGACTTATCAATATGTAACAACATCATCAACTATACACCTCATGTATGTGCCAACTCATCAACTACTTGTCTCAACCATGTACCCAACTTGTACCTCAACCAAAATCCCTCATCAATTTCATCATCCAAATATGATTTATAAATCTATAGTAGACCTGGTGTATATGATCACATACTTGCAAACCTTCCTTAACTTTAAACAACAAGAGACTAGCATTTACATCAAACTTTTCTTTAGTCTCACATGACTAGTTTTGGATTAGTCAACAACCCTAACTTGAAATAATAATTACTTTGTACCTGTAATGAATAAAGATATGAAACTGATACACAATGTTCTTTAGTGTGTTTTATGCAATTCCTCTAGGTTTCACTAATTGGAACCTCTCAGAAAAGTAGTTATAGAAAAGATGGCATACCTTGTTGAATTATGGCTTATTCTAGAGAGCAACCTTCTAGAGTGTGCCCCGCACGAAATATTTGTTTAATCGATCTAAAAATGTTACACAACATACTACAGACTGTAGTATAACCAAGCCATCACCATGAATCCATCTGGCTTTGAAGGGGCCATAACCCACTCCTATTGAAATGTTGTAGCAAAAGGTTTATGCAAAAAATGAATGGAATCTAGTAGGTAACAACTTTCCTTCAATACAAATCTACCATCACAGGGCCACATTGTTGGTGAGAAATATAGCAAGGGAAAATCAATGGAAACCAACCATAGGGAATTCCTTCTGTGAATCCCTACGATTCCCATTTATGTGGTAAGTTCAGAGAGGGTGGGAGAAAACTTGCAATGTATGCAAGATCATGCCCTCAACGAAACATTTTTGGGATTGTGGCCCTTAGAGAGGGATCCGATAAGATGGATCAAATCTTGTTTGAAACCGAAGGGTATGTTAGGATATTTAGACACTGAGGAGTTATTTAAGATCAAATTGGTATAACATGTGATTAGGTAAAAGTGTGTTTCTTAGTTTGTTTCTTTAGTATTCATTAATATGCATTTGTAGTTAGGAAATTGGATGGTCATGGTATGTTCACAACATAGAGTGATCCTATGGTCACAATATGTTTCGAACATAGAGTTATATGATGGTCATGATATGCTTTGGACATAGAGTGATCCGACAATTCATATGCTCCTCGATTTTAATGACTACATTGATCTGTGGATTAACACCCGATTGGTACATGATATCTATTTAAAGAGCATGGAGGGTCATTTTCTTATGATTGATTGTGAGAAAATATCTTGTAAATCTCTCTGTAATATTTTCATTTTCCTTAATAAACTGCGCCAAGGGGCCATGTTGGTTTGGGTCATGGATGTTTCACCGTAGGGGTTTTATCGTGTCAAAATATCATTGTGTTTATCTTTGATTTAGTTGTATGAGTGGTTACTGAAGGTGTTCATCCTCTGTTGGAATACCTGTGTTTTCAAACATGGTATCATAGCGCATTTGAAGAACTTGTCTCATTGTATATTGAGATCATGAAGTTGTGTTGTCTCATATTTGGTTTTTGGCATTTCCATACATTTTTGGGTTGAGAGGATAGTTCCATTGCGGTAATAGTGCTCATTTCAGTTAGGAATGTTTTCATTTCACTAAATTGTTTTTATGTTTTCCCATGATACAAACATTTCAGTTAGATTTAGAGGTATAAATCTTGAATACTCCCTTTTAAATTTTTGTAGAGTTAATATTTCTATTTTGTATTTTTTTTGTTTCCAAATTGCTACTCTTTTCAGTCTGCTTTTTCTCTTTTCCCTGCACCCTATATGATTTGGAAAAATTAGAAACATATCGAAAAGGGTATTCCTTCCTATGTATGCTCTTTGACATGTTCTCTATGCGATCTCGGTAAATAAAAAATAGAGGGAGAATTTGCATTTTCCGGGTAAGATAACCAATATCTAACCCTTGTTGTCATCGAGAAGGGAATTTTTTTATTGTGTGAAAATATTTTTTTTTAACACGCTCTCCAAGGTTATCTTCAACAACAAAAAATCTCCTTTTAAATAATATCATATGTTTTTCACTAGCTCACTTGTTTAAAAGTTACTTTACTTAATAAGAGGTCTTGAGTTCAAGACTCTCTTCTGTTACTTTTTTTTTCCGAAACATTTCATGCATTATAGGCACATTTAGTATGATAATCAACATGTGGAGCAACTTCTACTTTCCACACAACTCTTTAGTTATTATTTATGCCTTTTTTCAAAAGGGAATAACTTTCACATTTGAAGTCCATTTTAAGTGTCGTTATTTTTTAAGCAACCTATTTTTTTGAGATTTCCGTCCAAACCATCAGTTTCATATGTTTTTGCATATTTTAGTATGATATTTCCCAGTGATATTTTGCTTACCAGTACCAACTACTTCTCATGTAAATCCCATATAGAGGATGTATTAATAAGTAAAGGATTGTACCAGATAACCATGGGGAAAGAACTAGAACCCACTAATGATGAAAAGAAAGTAAAATGGGAAAATAAGAATGGTGAAGAATGTTGACTGATCAAAATGTCCATCTCTCATGATTTAAAGTTTCACCTTCAAGAAATTAATGAAAATGATGATTCTTGGGAAAATATTGAAACTATGTTTGGTAAACAAAATATTATTTGATCCTAGCAGTTGGAGAATCAAGTATTCACCTTAATTCCAAATGATTTTCATTGCATTGAAGATTACTTATCTAAGTTCAAAACACTTAGAATTGTATGTATAAAATGAAAAACATATATGCTAGAAGATCGATGTATATATGCCATTATTGCTAATCTTGGTAATTCACATTCTATTTTTGTATCTACCTTTTATGCCACTAGAGAAGCTCTAGGGACTACTTATAAAAAAACCCCTCTTGAGTCCTTTTGTGCTGCTCTAATTCAAGAGCAAGATAAGCTTATGCAATTTGGATTGATTATCACAGTAGGAACCTTCAACAAAGCCTTAGTAGTCCAATAGAAATATAAATCCAATAATCCCAAGAAGAAACATACTCCCTACAAAAATTGATATGAAAAATAAGGGTCCCAAACCCTCTCAAATAGCTTCAGCTCCTAATGGTGACAAAGGAGAAAAATCTAAAAATAAGAAGACTTATAGACATTGCAACTTTTTTTGGGAAGATGGTCATGATGAGTTCAAATGTTTTAAGAAGATGACAACTTTAGAAGAAATGATGAAAAACACAACATCAATATTGATTCTTCTTTTTCGTCTTCTTCTTATTATGGACATGAACTTTCTGATTTTGGTTTCTCCTTCAATGCAACTTCTACTTATTCTTATAATGAGTGGCTTATTGATTCTGGAGAATATTAGCATGTAGCTAAAGATAAAGCCATATTTTCTTCTCTAAATGAATGTAACACCAAGAAAATATTTGTTGATGATGATAGATCTCTTAGTGTTGTAGGGTTTGGAACAATTCAAGTAGATAATGGTCATTTTAATGATGTATTATGTGTTCCAAGTATTTACTGCAACCTTCTTTCAGTATATAAAATCAATCATTCAGGTGAAGGTAAAACCATAGAGTTTTAACCTCACCAAGTTTTAATCAAGGATATAAAATATCCTCAACAATTTCTTTTGACTAGAATTGTTGATGATATTACGAGGTTGTAAAAGTTTCAAAACCTTGGTTCATCATATTTTCCATCAGTTTTTGTTTCTCATAGTGATGACTTGAGAAAAATTTGGATTGGGTGGGTTGATCATCTAAACTATCACTCATTGCAACAACTATGTAATCAAGCGATGGTCATTGGTGTTCCTTTTATTTCACGTAGAGATGGTATTTGTTCTGGTTGTGTTCTCAATAAATATCATAGAGATAATTTTGAGAAATGAGCCTCTTGGCACGCGTCGACCCCTTTGCATCTTGTTCACAGTGACTTGTGTGGTCCACTTTCTTCTCCTTCTTTTTCTAGGTGCAAGTATTTCTTAACCTTCATTGATGACTTTTCCAAACACACTTGGTTTTATTTCCTAAAACTTAAGAGAAAAGTGTTTGACAATTTTTTGGCTTACAAGGCCCTTATAGAAAAGAAATCTAGACCTCAAATTCAAAGGTTAAGAACAAATAACGGAGGAGAATATGTGAACAATAATTTTACAGGTTACTTTACTGCACATGGCATCCAAATGCAACAATATTCCATATACACCATGGAAAAATGGTGTTGTTGAGAGAAAGAACTACACTTTAAAATAAATGGATAATTTTATGATCCAATCTAAGTGATTAAGTATAAAGTATTAGGCGTAAGACATAAATTGTTAAAATTACATAGTAAATCTCAATCCCACTAAGGCTCTAAAAGATATAAAACTAGAAGAAGCATGGAGTAAACTTAATCTAGATTTAAGCTACTTCATTTTATTTGTTTGTGTGGCATGGGCTCACATTTCTGATGGGAAAAGGAAAGATTTGCATCCTAAAAGTGAGAAGTGTATATTTATTGGTTATTCTGAAGGTGTCAAAGGTTACAAACTTCTTCAACCATGTTGTAATGAAATTATTATTAGAAGAGATGTTAAATTTGAAGAAAATATCTTGTCTCGTGAGCCTAATCTGGTGTTTGTGCCTTCTTCATCCTACGAGCCATATTCGACATTTGCGCCTTCTTTTGTTCCTATTTTGGTTTCTTCTTATTCTTCATATGATGATAGTGAGGATGAAAATACACCTCCTCCTACTCACCTTCGTCCATATGAGACTACTGAAATTGAAACTTCACCAACACCATTGCTTCCTATATGGGTCCATTCAACATGAGAAGCAACTGGTGATATTGTCGGTGATCCTTTAGATCAACATTAGACACATTCACAGTTCTAGTGAGCCTCTTATATTTTGGCTCAGGTTTCAGAGATTCACGATCCAGAGACATTTGCATAAGCTTCATTTCAGCCATAATGGGATACAACAATGAATAAAGAGTATCATTCTTTAATGGAAAACGATACTTGTGATATTGTACCTCTTCTAAAAGGAATACAACTTGTCAGATGTAAATGGGTCTATAGAACTAAGTATGCATCATATGGAAGTGTTGAAAGACACAAGGCTCAATTAGTTTCCAATGGATTTTCCCAAGTTGAAGGAATTTACTATAATGAAACCTTTTCCCTTGTAGCCAAAATGAATTCCATTTGTCTTGTTCTTTCCCTTGATTCCTCACATAACTGGGAGGTTCGTTAGATGGATGTTAAATATGCCTTCTTGAATGGGGATTTAAAATAATAAGTATACATGGAATAACCTCCTAGCTATGTCTAGAATGAATCTAGCCTTGTTTTCCACCTTAAGAAATATCTTTATGGTATTAAGAAAGCTCCTCAATATTGGTATGCCAAAATGGAAATATTTCTTCTTGATATCGACTTTTCTAGATTTTATTCTGACCCTAATGTCTATATCAAGAAAGTAGGAAGCCATATGATAATACTTGTTCTTTATGTTGATGACCTTATCCTCACTGGTACTAACCCAAAACTTTTAAACCATGTCAAAACCATCCTTAAGAATAAATTGGAAATGACAGACTTAGGATTTTTTCACTATTTCCTCGGCCTTCAAGTTTTGCAAAACAACAAAGGAATTTTTCTTTCCCACTTTAAGTATGCCTGTGACCTTATTCATCACTTTCACATGGAATATTCAAAACCAACCCCTTCTCCCTTCCAATATGGAGTCAAACTTACTGCCACTTTGTACTTCTCCTAAAGTTGATGCTACTTTGCACTGTTAGTTAGTTGGTATCCTCTTATACTTGATTCATACTCATCATGATCTTTCCTTTTATGTTGGTATTGTTGTTGGGTATATGCAAAAACCCCATTAGAGCCATTGAAAAGTAGATAAAAGGATACTTTGGTATGTCTGGGGTAAACTTTAGTTCGTGATACATTACAACTCAGGGGGGACTCCTTTATTGGTTAGTTTCATTGATTCGGATTGGGATGGTGACCTTGATGATCAAAATTATACTACAGGTTATGTTTTCAACCTTGTTTCAAGACCTGTCACTTTGGGATAAAAGAAACAATAGTCTATTGTACTTTATTCAATAGAAGAAAAGTACTGAGTAGTGGTTAATCCCAGTTAGGAATCCTTATCTCATCGATAAATCCTTTCAGAGTTTGGATTTTAGCATCATCATCTGACCAACCTCTAGTGAGAAAATCAGAGTTCCATCAATCTCTCTAAATACCTAGTTCAACATACATGCAACAAATACAATGAGATACACAAACACTTAATCCAAAATCTCATCCATGATCAAGTTATTAAAGTGCTTTTTTTCCCTACAGAAGATCAAGTTCCAGAAATTTTCACAAAGTCTCCTACAGAAATGATGTTTTCCAAACTTCGATGTATGTTAGGATTTCAAGAAGTTATCATTAAGGGGGGATAGACTCTAATGCCTCCTTCCTTCTCCTATTGCATCTCCTTTGTAAATGATTTAATGATATCCCAAGTTGTTCTTAAGGGGGGATGTTAGGATATTTAGACACTTAGGAGTTAGTTAAGATAAACTTGGTCTAATATGTTGTTAGGTAAAAGCATGCTTCTTAGTTTATTTCTTTAGTTTGCATTTGTAGTTAGGAAATATGATGATCACGATATGTTCCAAACATAGGGTGATATGACAGTTCATATTCTCCTTGATCTTAAAGGCTACATTGATCTATAGATTAATACATGAGTGGTCCATGATCTCTATTTAAAGAGAAAGGGGGGTCATTTGTCGATGATCGATTATGAGAAACTCTCCTGTAAATATATATGTAATATTTTTATTTTTGCATTAATAAATTGCGCCAAGTGGCCATGTTGGCTAGGGATGTGGATGTTTCCCCATAGGGGTTTTTGCACGTCAAAATATTGATGTGTTTTTCTTTGATATGGTTGTGTAAGTGGTTATTGAAGGTGTTCATCCTCTGTTGGAATACCTATGTTGTCAAACATGGTCATTTCAACCTTTAGTTGGGTTCTAAATATTGTTTTACCATGATCTTCCACAACCTAGAGGATCGAGATCAAGTATTTGAAAACAAAACATATTTTTTCAACTCAACTAGATTGTGTTTGAGATTTTGGATGGAGAATTTTAGAATAGAAAAGAAATATTTTACTCATTCTCTAGTATGAATATGAATCTACTCACTTCCTCAGGAGTTTTGGTTTTCAAAGATCCTAGAGGGAATAGGTAATACACTGGGAATTTTTGTCAAAATGATTGATGCTACCAAATAGGGGCGTTACACCTCCTATGAAAGAATATGTGTCTACATGAACATCTCAAATCCCCTCCCTGGATCCATATTCCTACAGCACCAGGACAATGATTGGATTCAAACAATTGATTATGAGCATATCCCTTTCAATTGTATAAAATTCCATGATCATGGTCATGTTTTCAAAGACTTTCCACTCGACACTTCACTAAAGTCATAGAATACAACTATAAAGAAAGGAAAGGATGGTTTCACACAGGTACAGGGGAGAAGAAAGTAGTGCCCCAAGAATCCATCTGTCAATATGAACAAGGATTCCTCAACCAAAAACTCCTTTCATATTTTGAATCGGGCCTCGAAAAATAAAAAAATCAAAGGAGTCTATCCAACTCCCCCCAATGGGAAAGAAGTCGAAATGCAACGTAAAAAACAAACCCCAATCCTTGAGAAAATTGTTACTGTCCCAAATTTAGGCCCTAGATGGGAAGAGCATGCCAGGGAATATGGTGGAAACATGGAGATTGAAATAGGAGAAAGAGATTTGGCATGAATTGACTTGGTAAGCCTTGAGGAGTCCTACTGAAAAATGAATTTACCCCCCTTCCTTGTGAGCAACTTCAAAAGATTCACAAGGTCTATATTGATTCTACCATGGGTGAAAACTCCATATCTTGTGTGGGGTTAGGAATCCAGAAAGATCCATTAAAATATTATTGAAAGAACTCAAAAGAGGAGAAAATAAGAGGAAAAAAATAAAACCAACAATTGATTTAGGATGTGGGTAGTTATATGGTAAAATTAGGCCATATCCAATTGATTATTGAGAGTTTTCATCCCATTCCCTCCCAACCTTCCTCATGAATATTATCTCATGGAAAATTTGAGGCCTCAATGGAAGGAGTAAACAACATCTCCTTCAAAATTGCATCATAGCAGGAAATCCATTTATTTTACTGCTCCAAGAAACAAATTGTGTAGGAACCAAAGATGATGGTATCCTAGCTAGGTGTTGGAGGAAAATTTATTATGTAAATATTGACTTGAGAGGATCAGAGGGTGGGATATCCATTCTCTTGAATCTAATAAAAATTATCCTTTAGAACTTCTTCAGAACCAAATGGACCATATCGGTAAATTACAGAGCCACCAAATCTAACAAGGAGGGGTTTTTTACCAATGTTTATGGGCAACATATACCATCCGATTTTTTATTTTTATTTTTAAATATGGAGGGTCTCAGTGAAATCACTCAAAACAAATCATGGATATTGGGAGGGGAATTCAACATCATTATCTCCCTTGAATATAAGCACAAATGCCTTCATCATTTGGATGGTGATAGTGAATGAGTCAAAAACCTCATTGACACTCTTTGTCTTGTGGATATGGAAAACATCAGTGGAGACTACACCTTGACTAACAGATTATCTGGAGCCCAACATGTGGATTTCCTCTTAGATCGATTTCTAATCTTGGAACCACTAATGCTAGAAAAAACTCTCATGGATTCCAAAATTCTCTTTGTGGTTAGTTTCGATCATTGGAAAATCTAGTTATGGCTAGATATAGTGAGCTCCCTACAGCATAAACCATTTAGATTCAACAAATTATGGTCGGCTCATCCATATTTCAATGTTTAAAAATGGTGGGAAGATGTAGTTATTCTGCATGGAACTCTAATGTATTGTTTCTAGAAAAAGTTGAAGAACTTCAAGCACCATATAAAATATTGGAACAAAAACATCTTTGGGAACATATTCCAAGCACAAAGTGACCTATAACAGTAAATGAAGGAAATAAAGTAGGAAATCATAGCATAAGGTAACATGAATCAACTAAAATAAGAAGAGAATTGCATCAAGCAATAGTTGGAAGAACTATATGTTCAAGAAGAAACCCTTTGGAGATAAAAATATAGGGTTCAATTGCTTAAATATGGTGAGAAGAACTCCAAATTTTTCCTTTTTTCTATGATCCAATGTAGGCACATAAATCACATTACAACCGTGGACTATGCTCAGGGGTATCCAATCATGGATCACATGGGTATTGAGAAGGAACTCATCAACTATTACCATGATCATCTCTTAAATAAGCTGCAGAGGTAAAGTTGTTTGGACTTAATAACTACAACTGGGACATTTATTATATCCAGTGGCGTACTCAATTGGTCATCGCTCAACCTCTGTGCCCACTATGTATCTACCACCTTGCATGGTTCAGATGGCCTAGGTACAGTTTGTAACCATCGCCATTACTTTGTTCTTTGGAGGGTTTACTAACGTTTTGTTCATTCTTCTCAATGGCTCTGTGTGTTTGCAAAACGCTATAAGGATATCTATGTTGTTGTTTGTCTTGGTGGCATGGCCAAAACTCATGATCTTGAGCTCATTCTAGTGAAGAGAATGTTAGGAGAATCCCTGGTTGGATACGACCTTGTGCAAGGTAAGCATCCTTCAGTCGTTTATATCTGAATCTCTATGTTACTAAAAGGTTATTGTGCACCAGTTACCTTCAAAGTTCCTGGTTGTGCTATTAACCTGACTTCAGTGGTAGGATATAGTTTTTTAAAGGTTGGTATTATATTCGACAATATTTAGGGTTTTTTTGTGGCTTCACATTTAACTTATGTATTGGTCTTCCTTAAAAAACCCTTGTATTCTGTGATATACATTGCATTTGTGTAAAAACCTGTAGGCAGTTCTGTACTAGAAATGTCGAAAGAGAGAGGATGTTTGTCCTGCTAGTTTGGTCATAATGAAATGTTGGATATACTGTATTCTAGATTGCTCGTTCTATGTTATTTGTGGTTACACCATCCGGTATCGATACGCATTTTTTGCCTGCGTCTTTCCAAGATCTCGTTGCTTTGGTATGACTCCCTGTCTATTTAGTTGTTTTCATGTTTGCTTCGTGGATTTTCTTGGGTGTTAAATCCTAATTAGGAACTAGGTTTACTTCTGGTGAAAGGTATTTTCCTTTCGCAGTATAAGTTTTAATTTCGTTTCTTCGAGTTTTTAAATAACATTCATGAAGACCAGATAGGGTTATTTTGCCTCTGGTTGAATCTTCTGAATTCAAATCTCTTGATTCTATGAATACATCCCACAATGCCTGGCGTGACTCACTTCCGTAAAAGAGAATGATAATATTAATAGGATAATCCACTGTGTATATCGGGCGTTCTGGAAAATGCTTTTGACATCTGGCCTGTAACTTTCTTAAATGTGGTTCATGTCAAAATACTATGGAGATTTAGGGTATAAGTTAATTGTTTGAACATGCCCTCAATTATGATTGAGTTATTCTTCCAGTGGGGTTTTAAATGATATTTAACTTAGGTTCTACGCACTTAAGGAAATAACGTTGGGTGTAACTTATTTGAATTTTGTATCTCTATCGGCAATCCATAAATGTTAAGAGAAATGGTGTTGATATCCCTTAATTCCATCTGTAGTTTTCAGTTGGGAAAAGATTCCTCTAAAATATACGCTCTACTCTATGAAACTTTATCATTCTAGAATCTTTGAATTAGCTTATCGAAATTTCATTTCGCAAAGGGGAAAACTCAAGAATCCTATATTGATTACATTTCCTTTATAAATAATTCTGGAGTGGTTTCATTACTTACGAGGACAACAATTTGAAGTCCTCTATGTGATTCGACTGGCCATTCTGTGGAGAAACTATATGTTGTGTGTTATTGATTGTCTTGCTTAGATAGTATTTTCATATTGAATAATGTCTGATCTATTTTACAATTTGCGCAATCAGTTGGTTTTTGTTTGATTAACACATCTAATGATGGGACCCCTATTTCACTGCGAGGGTACCCATCAGACTTTCAAAGCTCACTCCTCCTCCTTCGACATGTCGATGGATCTCTTCAACGAATCTGACTGGAAGCATAGCCACAACAACTTCAAGATAAGTACTAACCCTATGTGAGAAGATCTTCACTATCTTAAATAATTTAACTTCAATATTAAGGTTTGCTTGGCTTCTGTTTTCGCATTAATAATTTGTCTCGATTTTCCTAAAGGACTTATACGGTCATAACGATGGATTAGGATTGTGCCTTATTCAAGAAAGGTATTTGGGTTTAAATTTTAATGTTTGGGATTGAAGGATTCATATTTGGGTCCCGGTGATATGGGTTAACTACCCATGGCATTCTATTTGTATCTATTTGGATCCAAGCCTGTCGATATACATATATTCTAATTATTTTTGTTAATAGAATGTACATAAGTCGTTTCAGCCATATGAATACTGTGGTTTACTCTAAAAAGTCTCTGCACTATGAATTGTATAAATTAAAACAAAAAACCTCTTTTATGGTTTACTATGAGATAACTTAACTGTATATTTGTCATTTGCATAGTCTTAAAAATGGAAGATTTGCTTTAATTTCTCGTGTGTCCAAGTATTAATAATAATTTTTATGAATAAATTAAGCGTTGAGTCATTCTGAAATCCTATACAAGAAGCTTACATATATATAATTGTATTCGTTGCGTAAAATTTCGGTGTATCTTAGCTAAGAATGGAACTGAATTATGTAAATATATTGGAAGATGCATCTAGGTTAAATGGAATCAATACCGTGTTACTTCTAACATCACAGACGTGTGATTATGTACGTATAGGTAATCAATTGAAGGAATAATAGTTAGACTGTACAAATGCTAAATGAAGTTCTGGAAGTGAACTTGAGATTTAAATATAAATATACGTACATAATCACACGTCTGTGATGTTAGAAGTAACACAGTATTGATTCCATTTAACCTATATGTATCTTCCAATATATTTACATAATTTAGTTCCATTCTTAGCTAAGATACACATAAATTTTACGCAACGAATACAATTACATTGTAAGGGTTTATCCTACAATTTATTCCATTCCATCAGTAATTTAACCAACAAAACAATTCATCCATAATTAAATAGATATATATATTCTATTATCCATTAATTCAAATAACACTCGATCAGAGAAAGAGTAGATGGACATATTTTAGCAAATTGTTGAACAAGAAATGGAAAAACCAAGTTCCTCCCAATCTTAGAACAGAACAACCAATCTACTTGCTCCATTCACCCCCTAGCCTGACCATGAATCCATGAGGGCGAACTCTCAAAATCCTCCTTAGCTATAGTCCTTTCTCAGTTACATAAACTTCTCCTTGCCTCACACTTAGAAAGCATTGCTCATAACAACAAGTGATCTTATTTCCCCAACATACTAGGTAGTGTCCTACCTCCTCTCATATGCTACATATGCCAAAAGAATTTGTGCCTAGGTATTTTCCCCTTGGTAATTTTCACAGCTTTCCAAATCCCTGATTTTCAGGGGCTGCCAATGGCCAAATTCCTGATTTTCCACTTGTAACATTCAACCCTTAGGTAGTTCCAACATGTTCCCCACTCATGGATTCATTGTTAGTTGATTTCAACCTACCTGTTCCCAAGTGTCATAGTTAAAGAGTTGTTTGGGACAAATCAAATATTTTCCCAACATTCATAATCATAATTTACAATTAACTCAATTTGAAATTCATAATTTCCATAAATGGTAATAATTTTCCAATTTCGAGTTTACCAAAAACGAAAATAAATTCCTAAGTATTTTCAAACTTAAAAATAATTTATTTTTGGGGATGTTACATTCTTTCCCCCTTTAGTAAAACACTGTCCTCAATGTCTGTCCCTTTCTTGGAACAGTTTTGGATGACATTTATGCAAATCTCCCTCCAACTCCCAAGTGGCCTCCTCAGGACTAAAGTGATTCCATTGCACTTTTACCTGGGCTATGACTCTGTTCCATAGTGTTATTTCTCTCCTGTCCATAATGAACAGAGGTTCCAATTAGAACTCGCCTTCTGGTTCCACCTGTATCAAGTTCCAATCGATCATATGAGTAAGATCATGAACATAATTCTTTAACAAAGAAACGTGAAATACATTATGAATTTCCAGATTTGCAGGAAGTGCAAGTTGGTATGCCACTGGTCCAATTTGAGCTAAGATCTCGAAAGGGACAAAAAACCTAGGTGCCAACCTGGAACAATTCCCTATATTTAGTGAACTTCTTCTGTCTTTGACCTTTAAATAAACATGGTATCCCACTTGGAATTCCTGGTGTCTTCTTTTCAGGTATGCGTAACTTCTCTGTCTTTCCTGTCTTTCTTTTAAATTCTACTGTACTTTTCTTACTGTACTCAACATTTCCTGGAGCATTTATGGCCCCACCATGAGTCTGTAAACTGGGTTATCCCAGCTAATCGGAGTCATACACTTTCTTTCGTACAATACTTCGAAGGGGCTCATCTTAGCCGATGTCTAGTAACCATTATTGTACACAAATTCCACCAAGTGCAGGAAATCTTCCCACTTACTTGGTTTCATCCTTATCTACATTCTTAACATATCTTCCACGATTTGGTTTGTTCATTCAGTCTGCCCATCCGTTTGTGTATGGTAGCTTGTGTTGAAATTCAAGTTAGTATTTAATCCTGTAAACAATTCTTTCCAAAATGTAGATGTGAATTTCACGTCTCTATCTGAAATCACCATTTTAGGAATACCATGCAGTCTACAAATTTATTTCTTGAATATTTCAGTGATGTTAATAGCTTTAAAAGTAGACTTTACAGGAATAAAGTGTGCATACTTAATAAGCTTATTGATTACTACCATAATTGAATCATTCTGTTTTTGAGTGCTAGGGAAACCTGTAATAAAATCCAATGATATAGTCTCCCATTTCCATTCCGGAACGGGTAGAGGCTGTAATAGACCGACTGGATGTTGGTGTTCATCTTTCACTTGTTGACAATCTTGTCACTTAGATAAGTATTCTTCTATTTCACCCTTCATATTAAGCCAATAAAATAACTTCCTTAGTGTTGTCACTATTTTCTGGTATCTCGGATGACCAGAATATGGTTTCTTGTGTACATCATCTAAAACTGTTAACTTTAATTCAGTAGAATCTGGTATGTAAAATCTATTTTTAAATCTTAGTAGACCATTTCTGTAAACTCATATCTTTTCTGTCTAAATTTTCTACATTATTTTGTAAAGTTGCCACTGTTTTAGTGCAATTTTCATCATTATTACTTGTAGTCTTTATCCTCTGCTCAATATTGCTTTCAGCCCCGCTAATATTCATTTAGAACAACCCATGAGTTCTTCTACTTAAGGCATCAACCACCTCCTTTTCCTTACCCTTGATGTGTCTTACCTCAAAGTTGAATTCGCTCAACAAGGCCAACCATATTGCTTGCCTTGTGTTAAGGTCTGGTTGACTAAACAAAAATTTCACCCCGCTGTTATCAGTCAATAACAAAAAAATTCTTCCCATTATATAGTGTCTCCACATCTTTAAGGTGTTTATTACAACTGCTAACTCTAAGTCCTAAGTGACGTAGTTTCATTCGTTCTCCTTTAGTTTTCATGACTCATAAGAAATAATATGCCCTTATTGAGTCAGGACACCACACAGACCTTGCTTACTTGCATCCACACAGACCGTGAAGTCTTTGTCTGGATCTTCTACCTTTAAAATGGGCGTGGTTGTTAACAATTCTTTTAACTTATTAAAATTTTCTTGACATTTCTGCGACCAATTAAACTTGGTTTCTTTCTTTTGTAACGATGTGATAGGGTATGAAATCTTGGAGAATCCCTCTATAAATATACGGTAATATCCGGTGATTCCCAGGAATGACCATATTTCTGATACATCCTTAAGGATCATCCATTCGATGATGGCTCTTATTTTCTTTGGGTCGACTACAATACCTTCATTAGATATTGCATGCCCTAGGTATTGTATTTTCTTTTGATAAAAGTCACATTTGTCAAATTTAGCATAGAGTTTGTGTTTCCTTAAATTTTGCAATACTATCCTTATATGTTCTTTGTGTTCTTATTATGTTTTATACTACACTAGGATATCATCAATAAATACCAAAATAAACTTATCCAGGGATTGACTGAAAATGTTGTTCACTAAACACATAAATGTCGTTGGCGCGTTAGTGAGACCAAATGGTATAACAACGAATTTGTAATGTCCATATCTCGTTATGAATGTTGTTTTACTTATGTCCTCATATTTTATTCTAACCTGGTGGTAACCAGATCTTAAATCCAATTTAGAAAAAATCTTTTCCACACCTACTTGATCGAACAGATCATTGATTCTAGGTAAGGGGTATTTTTTATTAACAGTCATTTTGTTTAATAGTCTGTAATCAATCCATAATCTTAGAGTTCTATCTTTATTTTTAACAAAAAGGATTGGTGCTCCCCATGGTGAGACACTTGGATGGATGTATTCCTCATTCAACAGTTCTTGTAGTTGAATATTTAATTATGTTAGTCTGGGTAAACTCATTCGGTAGGGTGCCTTAGATATAGAAGCTGGACCAGGAAGGAGATCGATAGAAAAGTCTATCTCTATCCTTGATGGAAATTCAGGCATCTCATCAACAAACACATCTCTAAAATCATGGAAGATGAAAAAATCCTCTAAGCTTGGTTTATTTTCTTTTTCCAACAGATTTGTCACTTGGATAGCATAAATATGACAACCTTTTCTAATGCACTTTTTAAATTGCATTTCTGAAATATGCCTAACTGAGACTGGTTTTTGTATGCCTTGTAATGTCCTAATAGTGTCATTTTCATCTTTATACAGGAATGATTTTTCATAACAATCTAAAACTGCTTTATGCCTTTCTAACCAGTCCATTCTGATAATTATATCATAAGACCCTAACAGTAGAATATTCAGATTTATCTTTGTGTTTTGATCACCTAAACTGAACTCATAGTCAGAAATAAAATTACATACTTTTCGTTTTGTTCCTGTTGCTAGTTGTACTAGCCAAGATTTTGCATGTCTTGTTTTCTTAACTTTATTTGAATCCACTACACCAGGAGCGACATAACTCAATGTAGCTCCTGGATCAATTAAAATAGAAATACAAGTATTGTTTATTTTACCTTCAATTTCCACTACCGTGGATTGGTGATCATCTTATCGGCCATCCACGGCTGCATTGATCCAATGTAAACTCCTGCCTACATATCCCACCGTAGAGGCTTCCTGTAGGTTGTGAACCGTAGTTCTCGTTTTTGAATTCAAATGTGGACAATTCCTCTTTAAGTGAGGTTATCCACATTCCCAACATTTTAATAGTTCTCTGGGTCTATCCCCAAACTTCTTTGTTCCCAGATTGACTGGTTTACCACATCCTTGGGTATTCTGGTTATTTGCCTGAAAACATTTCCTTGGAAAAATCTTTGTTGCGTTCTGGAAAGGGACTAGTTGATATCCCTTCTTCCGTTGATTCATTCGGTCTTGCTTCTTGTCTTTCCAAGCCTTGGGAAATTTTGACCGATGTTTGTATTGGTCATAACACGTTCGGGCCTTCATTAAAACTTCACTTAAGGACTTGGGGTTGTTGAATTCAATTTTGTCCTTATAGGATTGTGGTAAACAGCTTAGGAACCACTGGATTTTTACTTTGTCCTCCTGCATATAAGGCATGAACCTTAATAATTCTAGGAATTTGTTTATAAGATCATCCATAGCCATTTGACCAAGTCTTAGCTCATAAAACTCTTTAGTTTTTCTTTCATAGTAACTTTCACATAAATATTGTTTCTTAAAGTATTTCTTAAAATCCGACCACCCCATCTATTTTTCCTTTAGGCCCTTGGCCAACTTCAGGTCCTGCCACCATATACTAGCTTTTCCTTTCAGGTTATAAATGGCCATTCTGACCTTCATATTGCTGGAATAGTTGTAGATTTGGAAATATTTTTTTATGTCCAATAACCATGTTTCAGCCTCCTCCCCTATTCTGGATTCCCTATCAAGGGTGGACAGTTTGATTTTCTTAAACTCTTCCTCCAGGTGATCCACATGTTTCCTTTTTCTTCCCGTGTTTGTTTTATCTTCTGCTGATGGTGTACCTCGAGAAGAGTTGTCCCCTTTTTCTCCTTCGGGACCAGAATTTTTGGAGGCCCTTTTAGTTACCTCTTCTTCCTCATTATTGTCCTTTGGGCTCTTCTTTGTTACTATGCTACACAACAATACTTCATTTATTTCTTGTTGTTCTTGTTGTGCCTTTTTCAGTTTCTCATTGTCTTCTTTGAAAACTTGCAGTTCCACAATGAGATTTCTCATATTTTCCAGAACCTCGATAGGTGAACTTCCATCATTGTTATGTCTTTGTTATTTAGGAGGTATATGCTCAGGATTCTCCTCGAGTCTGATCTTTGCTTCATTCCGTGCTTCCATGATCACAAAAGAAATAAAGTTTTTTTGTTTGTAAGAGTAATTATTTTGTTATTTTTTCATAAACATAAAAATGTGTGCTAAGTAAATATTTTTGTCCTTGTTTAAGGTCCAAGTGCTATAACCTTTTCTCTGATACCATATGTAATGTACCCCGAATTTAAAAAATAAAATAAAAAACTAATTAGGGTCACCAGAATTGATCATTCATCTAAAAGAGAAACCTTTCAAGCATTTATTAACTTTACCGCATAAAGTGTTGGATTACTGAGAAGGGGGGTGAATCAGTAATAGCGTAATTATAATCATTTTTCTTCAAATAATACAAGTGTTATATCAATATAGAATTATTATTGAATAATGAGCAATAATAAATGAACAATCACACACATACACAGTACACCAGTGTTTTATGTGGAAACCCAAATCAGGAGAAAACCATAGAATGATTTTTCTTATATGTCTTGAAGAATTACATTCATTGGAAGCACCAACTTCCTTTTTTTTCAGGCTGCAACTGGAAGGAGGCTCCAACCCCCTAGTTTCTCAAGCTACAACCTCAGGGAAGCTCCAACTCCCCAATTCTCTGGCTACAACCAAAAGGAGTCTACAACCCCCTATGTTCTCAAACTACAACCAAAAGGTGGCTACAACCACCTGTCCTTACCCTATCCAACTTCCTTGAAGTAGAAGTAGAATGATGGAACCACTGCCACACTATCACTGTGAGATATACCACTATAAACATGTACCAATAAACCTGAACCATGCATCAACCATGAATCAACCATGCATCAACCTGTAGCTCAACCTGTAATCAACCTGTAAGTCATAGCCTTAATTTGCACTAGACATGCATACCTAGCAGCAGGCCATTTTACTTACTATTTTTTCCAAGCCAATAATGAATAACTCTTCTTAAAAACCAAATTTTTTAAGATGTATGCACCCTGCACCACTACTGCCCACGTATGTATGCTAGTTGCACCATTACTGCACATGTACATATGCTAGTTGCACCATTATAGCCCGCGTATACCCACAAAAGTTGCAAAAAATAAAAAGTTGCAAGGGGATATAGGCTTTTGGGTAGTTTCCTAACCAATTGACCACCCATAGTCGGTCACTTAACTGAATAACTATCTTTTTGGCATATAAAATAAGGTGTTGGGGTCCCATTCCTAGAAGAAGCATGAGAGCAAATAAACTCTACCCAATTCAATATTCCTCGCTTGCCCCAATTATTTGCCACCACATTGCGAGTTTGAGCCAGAATTCCTTATTCCAACCCTTTTTCCTCCAATGAAAACCCTTGTAATTTCCTTAGAGAGAACTGAAGAGGAGAAAGATACATGGAAGTAGTTGGAGCTTGGTGAAGAGGAGCCCAGGACCGAGTTCGAGGAGAAGTTTTCGTTCTCATATTGTAAGGTACTCTGTGAGATTAATATAAAGAAGTACTTTTTCCATCACGCCAAATGATATCTTCAATCTTTATGATTTATTTATATTTTTTTATGACATCTAAACCATTAATCAATATATAGAATGCATGCTCGTAGTTTCTTTTTTGTCTTTTGGTGAATGCAGGTTGGAATTCACCAAAAGACAAACAAGAAACTACGAGCATGCATTCTCTATATTGATTAATGGGTTAGATATCATAACAAAATATAAATAAATCATAAAGATTGAAGATATCATTTAGCGAGATGGAAAAAGTAATTCTTTATATTAATCTCACAGAGTAGCTTACAATATGAGACTGGCAACTTCTCCTCAAAATCGGTCATGGGATCCTCTTCACCAAGCTCCAACTGCTTCCATGTATCTTTCTCCTCTTCAGTTCTCTCTAGGGAATGTCAAGGGTTTGCAATGGAGGAAAAAGGGTTGGAATAAGGAATTTTGGCTCAAACTCACAATGTGGTGGCAAATAATTGGGGCAAAGGGGAATACTAAATTGGGAAGAGTTTCTTTTCTCTCATGCTTCTTGTAGGAATGGGACCCCAACACCTTCTTTTATATGCCAAAAAGATAGTTATTTGGTTGGGTGACCAACTATGGGCGGTAAATTGGTTAGGAAACTACCCAAAATCCCATATCCCCTTACAACTTTTTATTTTTTGCAACTTTTGTGGGTATACGTGGGTTGTAATGGTGCAACTAGCATACGTGCGCGTGCAGTAATGGTGCAACTAGTGTACATACAGGGGAAATAGTGGTGCAGGGCGTGTACATATTCAAAAATTTGGTTTTTAAGAAGAGCTATTCAATATTGGCTTGGCAAAAATAGTAGGTAATATGGACTACTGCTAGGTATGCTTTTCTGGTGCAAATTAGGGTTATAAAACTGTACCATAAACAAGTGCATCAACCATGCACCAACCTGTACCAAACAATATGTAATCAACCTGTACCATAATGAAGTGTAACCAAACATGTATCAAGTATGTACCAATCATGTGTCAACTACTCATCAAATATGAATCATCAATATGTACCAACATCATCAACTATACACCTCTTGCATGTGCCAACTCATCAACTACTTGTCTCAACCATGTACCCAACTTGTACCTCAACCAAAAGACCTCATCAAATTCATCATCCAAATATGATTTATAAATATGTAATAGACCTAGTGTATATGATCACATACCTACAAACCTTCCTTAACATTAAACAACAAGAGACTAACACTTACATCAAACTTTTCTTTAGTCTCACATGACTAGTTTTGGATTACTCAACAACCCTAGCTTGAAATAATCATAACTTTGTACCTGTAATGAATAAATATATGAAACTGATACACAATGTTCTTCAGTGTGTTTTGTGCAATTCCTCTGGGTTTCACTACTTGGAACCTCTCAGAAAAGTAGTTATAGAAAAAATGGCATACCTTGTTGAATTCTGGCTTATTCTAGAGAGCGGCCTTGGAGAGCGTGCCCCACACGGAATATTTGTTGAATTGATATGAAACTATTACACATAATACTAAAGACTGTAATATAATGAAAAAATTTGGTCTTACAAAATTTGGATCTGTTATGAAGAAGTTATGACATTGTTAACCGAAACACCTGTTTTTGACTAGTTTATGGACTAGCCATAAACCCTATTTTCCACGGAGTGTAAATCCAAAAATACAACGACCCACAAGCTGATTTTTTTACCACAAATACTTGGATATGTTTCCTCACTGGCATAGAAATTTCACGGTCCGAATCATTCTAGAAAAAAATGTTATTGCGAAAATGGTGAGATGACCTGTAAATAACATACCTTAGAAAGCATCATCAAAAGAATTTATCCTTCCTTGAATTTCGGCCTTATTTTCTTCACCTTCCCTCATAAATTTGTCTTAGATATCCCTTGGTTACCTTAGACACCTATAGGTAGTCAATATTCTCAAGTGTATCTAAAATGAGAGAGCCTTGCCTCTTATTTATACTCTCCAATTAGCTTCCTTAAAAACATATTCTAGGTCACTTTGCCCACTTTCCTTATTTTAGGGTTAACCCACTTCTAATTTCTCCATTAAATTTATTATTTAAATAATTTATTTTGTATTCACTTTGAATTATAGTACACTCATCAATTCAATTTATTATTTTCCCTCTAAAATCTCTTAAACCACTTTGACTACTTTGACCTTTTGGGGCTTCTAGATGACATAAGAGGGTCCTCCAACTTCGTAAGGCCATAACTCTCAAACCGTGAGGAGTTATGTGACGTTCCACATATCACCAGAAATGGAATTACATGTACCATCCATATAGAATAGTACTACCTGCAAATATATCAAAACGCATACCATTATCCATCAAACAAACTTGGGTCCATTAACCAAACTTGGGTTCTCCAACTTCTCATGGCCATAACTCTCTAACCGTGAGGAGTTATGTGACGTTACACATACCACCATAAATGGCATGAAAAGAATTATTCATATAGGATAGTTTCAATTAAAAATTCACTAACATTCATCTCATTATTCCACAAATAAGCATGGGTTCTCTAACCATACTTCTAGGATAACTCAATCCGCAAAGCGTCTTCCCGTGAGGGATTTCACCATAAGGGGACCACTTTGGAGTTCATCCATTTCTAATTATTATCAACCATGACAAGAAAATAACGAGTCATCTTTACATCAAACAATATTGGGTCCATTACCCAACCTTTTTGCTATGGGGCTTTCTTCAAGGGTTGACATCAGTGACAACCAACCTTAATCAACAGAAAGGTCCTATTACTTCTTTGTCTTTCGTATCTTACTCTTACCACTTCTTGACATAGATGTAAGTTACATACATAAAAATATACATATTTTATACATGACAATCTCGATTCTACTCTCAACAAGGGAGAAAGTGTAACCTACTACCTAAGACATATATTCACTTTGGACTTCCATTCTACTTGCACAAAGAAATTATATACTATAGGACTTCTATCCTATTCACGAAAACCATAGTATAATTATATCACACTTTAACAATCCTTATCATAAAGTTATCATTCACCCCATGTTTCATAGGTGCAAGTGTCTCTATCTTCGCATAGCTATATGTAATATGACACCAGTGCACATAAGCATTAAACTCAGGGTGGTTATGACTAGTAAAAAGGGGAAATTGTTCGTTTTCTTGTTGTTGAATGACCCCAAGGTAAGTATATTTGGCATAGGTGCTAACGAGACGATAGGTAAGAGTTATCTCATGACTAGAACAACATAAATATGCAAATATAACCCTAATTGGACTATCATCGTACTTCACCATAAATTTTGAATCAATAAGATGCAGAGGTAACGTTGTCTGGATTTAATAACTACACCTGCGACATTTATTATATCTTGTGGCGTACTCATTTTCCCATCGCTCGATCTCTATTCCCACTGTCTATTTGCCACCTTGAATGGTTCACATGGCCTCAGTACATTTTGTAACCATTTCCATTACTCTCTTCACCGGAGGGTTTACTAACGTTTTCTTCATTCTTCTCCCTGGCTCTACATGTTTGCAAAACATTGTAAGGCTATCTCTGTTGTTCTTCGTCTTGGTGGCATGGCCAGAACTCGTGATCTTGAGCTTGTTCTGGTGAAGGGAATGTTAGGAGAATCCCTGGTTGGATACCACCTTGTGCGATGTAAGCATCCTTCGATCGTTGATATCTGACTCTCTATGTTACTAAAAGGTTATCGTGCACTAGTTACCTTTCAAGTTCCTAGTTGTGCTATTAACCAGACTTCAGTGGTAGGATATAGTTTTGTAAAGGTTGGTATTATATTCGTCAATATTGAGGGTTTTTTTGTGGCTTCACCCTTAACTTATGTATTGGTTTTCCTTCAAAAATCTTTTTATTCCGCGATAGACGTTGGATTCGTGTAAAAACCCGTAGGAAGTTATGTACTGGAAATGTCAAAAGGAGGGAGGATGTATTTCTTGCTAGTTTGGTCATAATGAAATGTTGGATATATTGTATTCTGGATTGCTCGTTCTATGTTATTTTTGGTTACACCATCCGGTATCGATACGTATGTTTTTCCTGCGTCTTTCTGAGATCTCGTTGCTTTGGTATGGCTCCCTTTCTATTTCCTTGTTTTCATGTTTTCTTCGTGGATTTTCTTGGGTGTTAAATCCTAGTTAGGAACTAGGTTTACTTCTGGTGAAAGGTATTTTCCTTACGCATTATAATTTTTAATTTTGTTTCTTCGAGTTTTTAAATAACAGTCATGAAGACTATATAGGGCCCTTTTGCCTCTGGTTGAATCTTCTAAATTCAAATCTCTTGATTCTATGAATACATCCCTCGATGCCTGTTGTGACTCACTTTCGTAAAAGAGAATGATAATATTAATAGGATAATCCACCATGTATATTGGGCGTTCTGGAAAATGATTTTGGCATTTGGCCTGTAACTTTCTTAAATGTGGTTCATGTCAAAATACTATGGAGATTTAGGGTATAAGTTAAATGTTCAAACATTCCCTTAGTTATGATTGAGTTATGCTTCCAATGGGTTTTTAAATGATATTTAACTTAGGTTCTACACAATTAAGGAAATAACGTTGGGTGTCACTTATTTGAATTTTGTATCTCTATCAGCAATCCGTAAATATTAAGAGAAATGGTGTCGATATCCCATAACTCCAACTATAGTTTTGAGCTGGGAAAATATGCCTCTGAAATATATGCTCTACTCTATGCAACTTTATCATTCTGGAATCTTTGAATTAGCTTATCGAAATTTCATTTTGCAAAGGGGAAAACCCAAGTATCCTGTATTGATTACATTTATTTTATAAAGAATTATGGGGTGGTTTCGTTACTTAAAAGGACAATAATTCGGAGTCCTATCTTTGATTCAACTGGCCATTCTGTGGAGCAACTATATGTTGTGTGTTATTGATTGTCCTGATTAGATAGTATTTTCATATTGAATAATGTCTGATCTATTTTACAATTTGCGCAATCAGTTGGTTTTTGTTTGATTAACACATCTAATGATGGGACCCCTATTTCACTGCGAGGATACACATCATAATTTCAAAGCTCACTCCTTCCCCTTTGGCATGTCATTGGATCGCTTCAACGACTCTGATTGGAAGCATACTCGCGACAACTTCAACATAAGTACTAACCCTGTGTGAGAAGATCTTTGTTGTCTTAAATAATTTAACTTCAATATTAAGGTTTTCTTGGCTTTTGTTTTGACATTAATAATTCGTCTCGATTTTCCTACAAGAATTATATGGTTGCAACGACGGATCAGTACCACACCTTATTTAAGAAAGGTATTCAGGTTTAAATTTTAATGTTTGGGCTTGAAAGATTCAGATTTGGGTCCTGGTGATATGGGTTAACTACCGAGGGTATTCTATTTGTATCTATTTGGATCCAATCTTGTGGATATACAGATATTCTAATTATTTTTGTTAATAGAATGTACATAAGTCCTTTCAGCCATACGAATAATGTGGTTTTCTCTAAAAAGTATCTTTACTATAAATTGTATAAATTAAAACAAAAAACCTCTTTTGTGGTTTACTATGATATAATTGAACTGTATATTTGTCATTTGGATAGTCTTAACAATGGAAGATTTTATTGAATTTCTCCTGTGACCAAGTATTGATAATCTTGTGTATGAATAAATTAGATTGTGAGTCATTCTCAAATACCGTACAAGAAGTTTATACACACACACACACACACACACACATATACTAAGTCTCGTTTGGGAAATTGTACTGTTTGATACCCTTGACTAATTAATACAACTTTGTGTATTTACCTACAACAATATATATATATATCAACTTGACTTCGAGAACTTCATTTATCATTTGTATAGTCTAACTATTATTTCTTCAATTGATTACCTATACATACATAATCACACGTTTGTGATGTTATAAGTAACACAGTATTGATTCCATTTAACTTAGATGCATCTTCCAATATATTTACATAATTTAGTTCCATTCATATCTAAGATACACAGAAAGTTTACGCAACGAATACAATTATACGGTAAGGGTTTATCCTACAATTTATTCCATTCCATCAGTAATTTAACCAATAGAACAATTCATCCATAATTAAATAGATATATATATTATATCAGCCATTAATTCAAATAATATCTGATTAAAGAAAGCGTAGATGGACACATCTGAGAAAATTTCCAACCAACAAATGGAACAACCAAGTTCCTCCCATCTTTAGAACAAAACAACCAATCTACTTGCTTTGTTCACCCCCTAGCCTGACCATGAATCCATGAGGGAGAATTCTCGAACTCCTCCTTATTTATAGTCCTTTCTCAGTTACAAAAACTTCTTCTTGCCTCACACTGAGAAAGACATGCTCATAATAGCAATTGATCTTATTTCCCCATACTAGGTAGCGTCCTTCCTCCTCTCATATGCTATATATGCCAAAATCATTTATGCCTAGGTATTTTCCCCTTGGGAATGTTCGCACCTTTCCAAATCCATGATTTTCAGGGGTTTCCAATGGCCAAATTCCTGATTTTCCACTTGTAACATTCATCCCTGAGGTAGTTCCAACATGTTTCTCACTCATGGAGTCATGGTCAGTTGATTTCAACCTAGCTGTTCCATTTGTCCATCAGTAATAAATATAAAAATTATTTGTTTCTTACAAGTGTCTTAGTTAAAAAGTTGGTTAGGACAGATAAAATATTTTTCCAACAGTCATAATAATAATTTACAATTAACAAAATTCGAAATTCAGAATTTCCATAAATGGAAATAATTTTCCAATTTCGAATTTACCAAAAACAGAAATAAATTCCTAAGTATTTTTCAGACCTAAAAATAATTTATTTTTGAGGATGTTACATTGGTGTTCCATCATCAGTTTTATTCAGATAGGGACCTTTACTTATGTTCTGGTAAATATTATGTTGCTTACAAATCATTAGAGGTGTGATGGGTTTATGAGATGTTAGTGCATATATGAATAATTGACTGAATGTGTAATATTATGATTTCCATTGTTAGGAGAATGATGAAATATTGTGATGTTAGTAAATGATTAAAGCTTGACTGATTATATATATATATAGAGAGAGAGATATACTCATAAAAAGGAGGAATTGAACTATTGTATACTTCTAACGTGCTTATACATTTTGCACATAACTGTGTAGATATATGTTTGTATTCCATGCAAAGGAAATGACATAAATGTATAATTGTTTTCTATGGTTCATATATATATATATATATATATATATACATAAATAAGTATACATTGATTCCTTTTAAAGTATACATTGATTCCTTTTAAAGAAAAAATTTCTATCGATCCTTGCACTGCATGAGTATATAAATATTTACCATCTTTCAAATCATACGAGGACTATAAAGGAACAAAGAGGGAAATTAAAAATACATTTATATATTACATCAGGCCTATAAACATAGATTTTTCCATAGTCTACAAGTACAAGCTACAATAGTTGTTATAACACTTGAAAGAAAAACTTATTCCAATGTTTTCAATAACCTGTATGTTCATTTAAGAATTTAAATCACCAATGATATGTATATCCAAGAAACCCTAGTTCATAATGATTATAGTAGAGTACCCTAGGGTAAAGACCTTGTACCACTATAAATAGAACCCGTGAAGTCTTAATTATATGCCAAGAACGAAACTCAAATATATTTTTGAGCAAGGTGAGCCCCTGGATCCGTTTCATTCGAACTAATTTAACCTGGAAAGGGAAAAGAATTTGATTTAGTAAATTGTGTTAAGTAATCAAATGAAAAATAAATATTAAGAAAATGAAATAATACTTAGCTTAAAGTTGGCATAGAAGCAGTCCCCACTGATGTTTAAGAGATGATCTATACACAATCCAAAGGGGAGGAGTGGACCCACGAATGGCTGATGGGTACCCTCGAAAAAGAAGACAGGGCCCCATCATCAGTTGATGAAATTGTTGGAAAAAAAATTAATTTCTACCAACTAAAGCTTCCACTTGATGAAATTGTTGGAAAAAAAATTAATTTCTACCAACTAAAGCTTCCACCAACTTCGAGAGAGTTCTACCGCCATATCCTCGTGACAATCCACCGACACTCCGAGAACCTTCTAGACGCTCGAGTGTTTTCTAAAGGCCTCTATAAATACGAGGCAGATGTATTTGGTTTAATCAATCAATACAATTTATTTTGTGGGTTATTTGTCTGTGTGTTCTGCATCTGATCTCTTCATCTGAAATTTGAGTATAAAGTTTTCATAAATAAATAATGAAATTGACGAATTATCACAACAATAATTTGAAGGGTATCCGTTGTAATTCACACAGAAATAAGAAGTTGGTATAGGTCATAAAATATAACAGTGTTAAAGAGATTTTATGGGCTGTAAGAATTACAATGTCAAATAGATCAAAAGTATATAAATTTTTTATAACCAAATAGTGGGCAAAGCGTTGCCTTACTTACATAGAACGTAAAACCCAAATTATTGAGATAGATTTTATGCACATAATACACAGTCGAGGATCCTACAAAAGGGTGAATCGATACATTGGGTATACAAAAAACATAGGTCCCCATTCTTATTTATAATGTTGGGTAAGTACACAGATTTGCAAGGGTTACATAAGAAGGAATCTCATAGATTTAATTATGACGTTCATTGTGAGTAAGTGACCCTTGTATACACAAAGGAGCATTATTGTGATGCATACATATAGATAATTCAAGAAAAAACCCTTACTGTCCAATGGCATTAACAATGTTCAAGAAAGGTTTGACCTTAAGTCTCGATGTAACCTGAAGAAAATTGCATTTTTATCTATTTTAAAACACAGATGGAGATCACGAGCGAAGTGAGGTTATGCATATATGTGAACTATATCACGTAAAATGCCAATGGAATTGACGGATCAAAGGTCGAGGTTACTGTACCTCTGTAATTTTTATCCTTGCCATTTTTTTCTTCTTTCTTTTAACCACAGAAAGAAAATTATGAGTCAGATGTGCTACCTATATATTTTTCCGTAGAGAACTCAGAAAGAAACCCAAGAACATAGGTTGGGATATTGAGTTATAGGCGAGAAGATCATGCTATACTTTTTCAAGAAGAGTTATAATATAATGATTCAAGATTAAGACATGTCTACTTATATTAATATGTGCCCGTGATATTGCAGAAGGTAAACTTTGAACTCAGAAGTTAAACCGCCTGTTACATTTTTGTTTTACCCACACCAAATTCTATTACAGACAAAGGGATTTTCGTGTCTCCAGCTATCTCCGCATGGAGCTCAAATATTTAAACATAAACGAGAGTTATGATTGAAAAAATTTACACATACCAAACTTATGAAATCCCCAGAGGGTATATCCGGCTTATACTTTTCTAAATTTATATACTCGCATAGGGTTAAAATCCCTAATTCTTCAACGAGGTAATATAGAAGGTGACCCATTTTAACTACGTCTTAGGCTTCCACAAGGTAACCCTGTAAAGACACACTCAAAGTATTCAAAACAATGCTAGACTGAGACAAGCAATTTCTAGGTTAACACTCCAAACACAACATATATATTTCGGCACTCCCCACAGTCAAAAGAAATATGATTACATGAGGAAATGTAACTGATAACAATGTTCCATAGTAAGACAAGTAAAAACAAAAGGGACATTGAATCTTTTGGGTTAGAGAAGAAAAACTGGAGGAATTCCACGAAGGTGAGATATCAAACTTACCTAAACACCACCCATTCCAAACTAGTTTTATCCATGAGAGAGTTCAAAAAGTATATTAAAGAAAAGTTTGAGAATTACCTTGCATAGAGGGGACCCGACTGGTTTTCATTCCCAAGATCGTTTAACAAGGCCGAAGGACCTCTCTCCAAGCTACTAGACGCAAAGAGTGAAGCCACCAGGGTTGCGCAGTATAGGGTTTTTTCACAAAACCAAGGAAACTATGAGCGGCATAGCCTCGCACCTGTGACAAAAACAAGGAGTAATGGCATGGCAAGAAGCCATGGTATGTTAGTCATGTGAAGGAATGTACTTGGAAAGTCCGCATTGGGCGTTAGTGCCCAAGCACCCACTATGAAACATACCTAGTTTAACTTACATATCCAGTGGTAAATGCAGATTACAGACAGACTTGATTTCCATTAACACAACTTACAAACCTATTCAATGCTAAGATGTGATATGGGTGGAGTAGGGTTAGCACGGTTAGGTATGATTTTAGACGTGGCTCCTTTGCAAGACTATATGTGTATGGCGCATGACACGTCTTTATCCAAGATGTCATAATAAACCTTAGCATTCCATTGCAACTCTATTTTTTCGGTGCACCTATCATCTAGTTAGTATGTTAGATATGAATTGTATGTGGAAGGAAGCCTGGATTCAAAATACTATTGGTGGAACATTACAGATATATATGTGACCTAACATAACCTATGATTAAGTATATCAACAAAGTATACATACATATATAATGAGGATGGGTTGACTTTCCTGCTAAACAAGTAACGATGCATATGTGTGTTATGCTATGAACTCCATGTATGATTTATATATAAGAAACGTTAGGATTCCACTTAATATCTACCATACTAAATATGTTGTAACTCCCATATATGTGTTGAATTCTTGATAAAACCACTTATATAGATCCTATATGATAAGAGTGTTACCCATGTTAGGATGTGGTTATTATAGCCCCTTTATGGACACAATAATACTTACAGACATCCTTTTGATAGCAAATATTTCAGGAGCAGACTAAATCACTAGCCTATTATGTTAAGGTGTAGAATATACTGAACAATTTAGCATGTACTGAATTATTTAATAGGCACAACTTCACTTAGAGAAGATAACTATCTTTTTAGTAATCGCTTGTAATTACGAGGAGGTACTTGTCATATTTTCGATAGCGGCGATAATAGAATTAAGCTTGATCAAGTATATCAGAGTCAAGGAGTTTTAATGCACTTAACATTTTTTTTTATCTGGTAAATATGGGGTATATTACACGATCTATCATGGTTACGATTTCTTGTTTTAAAAGTTTGACTTACTAAGTCCTGAGAAAAAATATGGTTATGATTTTTCTTTTCAACGAGTATAACACATAGTCTTTCTTTCTCTATTCTTTATTATATATAGAAAATAATATATATCTATGAACTCTGTTTTGAATTCCAAGGTTTTGAAAAGAAATCATTTTAAATTTTATTTTATTATAATATGTGTAAATCAAGAGTTGCGTTTACATCTATTTTCCTTTCTGAGCAAGTTATTCATGGGAAGCAAACAATATTCAAAAGTGTTTACATAGTCAATTATGTATGCATGTTGTGATTTATACCACTTTGATAATTTTCTATGTATACATGTATTCTTGTATTCCTATCCAAGAATATTTTTTTTAACTTCGCATTTAAATCTACTTAAAGAAGAATATAAAAGAATACTAAGTGTTCTTTTCTTTCCTGCTGCAAAATTAAACTCTTTATGACTATTTCAATCTATATTGTCTTCTATATTTTTCTTATACTTCTCATCACAATAAATATAATCGTTGTTCCTTACAATATATATATAATTTAAAAGGGAACACGATACTCTTACAGATTTGTGTACTTAAAAACTAAGAATTTCGTTAGGCATTCTTTATTGTAATAGTGCTGCAGATTATACATTCTTTACCTACTACATTGTAAATATTCATAACCAGAACAAACATACATAAATTAAAGAAACATATTTGATCTTGCTTCAACAACTAGAAACAAATTGAGTAGAGAACTAGTTCCTCCCAACTCTAGACATGAACAACCAAGATTGTTTGTTCTTGTCACCCCCGAGCCTAAATAGTTATTCCATGGGGACTAAAATATGTACAAACTTCTCCAAATATTTCAGAGTTTAATTCTTTCTCAGAACCATCAAACTCAATTTTCTCACAAGTACTTAGCAATCTGCCTCATAACATACTTGTATCAAATGGTTTGCCAAGGTGTTTTTCAAGTTAGCCTCATCCCTAACCCTAGGGAATATTCCTAGCCTAAATTTGTGCTCGCTTGTTCCCCCACATCCCACACATTTTGGAGAAGGGTTCCACTTGTCCCATGGACAATATTTACTTTGGTGGTTTTTCCTTTTCACTCACCCATGGAATTTTGATTTACTCTTTGTAACTAGATTCTCTAATCAATTTGTTTCTTCTTAATAAAATAAATTACAAATAATGTTTACAAAAATATTCATCATCATCAATGTATATAATGATATAGTTTCACATAATTCTTTTCCAGTTCTTCCACATCATAAACTATACAAAATTAAAATGTATAAATGTTTATAAATTGAGGGACATTACAACTTTCTTTTCACGTTTGAGCACGAGGATTTACTCAGTGAACATGTGACATAGAAAATTCATTCGTGAGATAATAAATAATACCCCTAATTTCACTATATATTAGAAAATACCCCCAAAAATCTCTCTTTTGAAAACCCTCCCAATATATTGTTTTAATTATAAAACCCCTATTTTTTCCAGATATCCTAGGTATCGATTTTTTTCATGACATTCTTGATACACTTTCTTTATTTCTACCCCTAACATTGAGACATGACATAACTCTTGTAAGACTGGAAATCTCAAAAATAACCAAAACTAAGAAAATGTAGACTAACATACCAACATAGTTATATGTCATTGTAGTAAAATGAACTTGTTTTCAAGGGCTTGGTGTTATGTTACTTTCACCTCTCTCTTCAATCACTTACATGTTAATGCAATCCTTAATGAAGGGAGGTTTCTGGTGGGTTTGTGTATATGGATATGTACATGTAGAAGGTGCCCCCCCCCCTTGAGATGTAACTCTGTCCCTTTGATATTTGATCTCATGTAAATCTTAGTAAACAAGAATTGTCTATGTATCAAACTTGTCTTTGTGGTAATCTTCAAGCAAGGGCTCTACCCAATAACACATTCCTATTTTCTCATCTTTCACCATCAAATCTGTGAACTTTAAAACATACTCAAATTATTTTAGGACACCTTTAGCTGTGACACCTACACAACCAACCTCCAACATGTTTTCTTCTAAAACAATTCTACAAAATTAACCCACATTATACATGCTTCCAAAGTATAAAATACATGCAATTAAATTTCTATTACTACACAAAATGCAATAGTGACATGATGTTTTTACAATGTCTTTTTAACTATAACAAAAACCAAGAGAGAATACTAAATTTAATTTTTTTTCTTGCAAATAAAATTTCAAACAAAATATACAAAGTTTCCCCTTTTAAGTTTAAGCCAAAGGAAATTATAATCTAAATTTCCTACTCTTAAATTGTAACTCCCTCCTCGTTACGATGACAAACCTCATATAACAAGTGCAATTTTATTTTTTTTTGCTTTTAAAAGTGTGTGCACACATTCCTGGATGGGATGTCATTGCGCTCCATTTGGCAAGCGGAAGGCGCAGGAGGAGGCCAGCACAGCATGGGGCCATGTGGGCGGCGCGTGCCTGCTGCAGCCAACACTCCACGGCTTTAAATCACATTCACTCCTGATGGGAGGGGGCATTAATCCACCACCCTCGACCACCGCTATGTATTACACTACGCAGACCTCTCTTGGCATTCTTGCCTGGTTGTGTGGCGTCGACTCTGGTTCGGTGACCTTTATGGTTTTTCAAGTGTTCTCTCTGGTTTACTTTGGCTCTGCAGACTCTCTGCAGAAGCCGATTTTGGCCATGCCGAGACAACGTATGCGTCCTCGTCGGGGCGCTCCTTGGCACCCACGACGCCCACGAACTTCCTCTTCGCCCTCCGACGCATCCGCCCCGAGTCGTGACTGTCTTGCTGTAGTCGACACTTCTTGGACTTCAGCATGGCGTCCTCCCCCTGAAGAGCATGCCTCCTCTCGTCCTCGTCGCTCGCGTCCCAATCCAAAAACGACCACTTCTTCTCCGCTGCATGGACACTCA
>ML805873.1:136277-183354 GCA_009831015.1 Picea engelmannii
ATAAAGCCAGTAAGGAAATTAACACAGCTTATTCCAACCTCCACTACGAGCCCTGCAATGCATGTCTAAAGTGCATAATATCATAAGGTACAATCTAAATCCACCTTGAAACAATTTCCTTTGTGAATTTTAATTTTTCAAGAATCATCATAGTTCCATCTAAATCAATTTACCTAAAAATGTTATTGTTGTTATAAAAATTCTAATTTAAATCACTAACCAATAATCATGGGGAATATATACAGCAATGTCTGAGGAATTAAATCGTGTATATCTTAACAACCTTTACACACAAATTCCTTATCCCACTGGTAAGGATAATAGTAACAATGATATTAATAATTGTTATTATTATTATTATTAATGAAGGAAACACTTCATCAATCTAATTATAATAATCATTTTTAAAATCTTAAACCATTTCAGAATCATACAAAGATATCTAAAAAGGTTCTACAATATTCATACCTTTCATCCAATAATAATGAAACTCTACACTTGATAGATCATGTGCATTTTTGTTGCCCCGTATAACATGCTAGAATAAATTAAAAGTTAAAACAAAAGATAACGGCGGAATAATGATATTAAGATCTATCCAAATAAAATTTATAGAGAAAAAGGGTGAAAACATACGAGACAGTGGATATCTTATCGGCCTATCTCTGGTATTAATAAATAATTGAGGGCTGAGGCAAGGGATTAAAGTTTTACTACACCTGTAAATATCCAAAAGGGATAAAGGTAAAAGGAAGCAGCAAGATTAACAAAGGATAGCTGTCACCGTAAACCAAAATATAAAGCTGGGAATTTATCCTATATGAAGGAGTTGAAACGTTGTTAATGCATAAACAAAAGAAAAAGGTGTTACCATAAGGATGGGATTGTTGTCAAGTAAAAGTTATTTAAAATCCTTGCGGGTACACCAGTGCATACAATTAGAAACAATCCAGAAAATAAGGATGAAACATTGTGCCTATAAGTAAGAGACAATCTAGAAATTAGATAAATCGCTATGCATATGTTATAAGACAATCCAGAAATCAATGACAATTTAAGGAGGGAGAACTTCGTTTGCCATGGACGGAGGTTGCCAGAGACAAATTTACAGAACAATACAAAACGAAAATGCCCGACACCCATTGCAGAACGAATTCTCTGAACTAATTTTACAAAAACGGAAGTGCCAATACACTCATTGCCAGAACGCATTCTGAGAACTAAATTTTACAAATGGAAATGCCAATACACTCATTGCCAGAACGAATTCTCAGAACAAATTTTACAAAACGAAAATGCCAATACACTCATTGCCAGGATGAATTATCAGAACTAAATTTTACAAAAACAGAATGGCAATACACTCATTGCCAGAACGAATTCTCAGAACTAAATTTTACAAAAATAGAAATGCCAATACACTCATTGCCAAAACAAATTCTCAGAACAAATTTTACAAAAGGAAAATGCCAATGCACTCATTTCCATATTTAAAAATGCCCCCCAGTTAGATATAAACGCCTGCAGTCATATATAAATGCCCACATTAAAACAAAACACCCACAGTCATATATAAAAATCCCCACCATAATTTATAAACACCTACAGCAATACAAGATGCCCACAGTAATATATAAACACCCCCATTATTACAAAATGCCCATAACCATATATAAAAACGCCCACCATAATTTATAAATGCCTACAGCAATGCAAAATGCCCACAGTAATATATAAACACCCCCATTATTACAAAACACCCATAGCCATATATAAAAACGCCCACAGTCAGCTATAAACGCCCACAGTCATATATAAATGCCCACATTAAAACAAAACGCCCACAGTCAGATATAAACGCCCACCGAAATTTATAAACGCCTAAAGAACACCAATAAGAATTTGCAGCCAAAAGTAAGAGAATGCCAGAGCCAAGGATAACTCATCGAAAGGATTGCGGGGTTATAATAGTCTAGGCACAGAAAAAAACAACAAGGAAACAGGACGATCCAAAATTCAACACATCAATCATCATCATAAGAATTCCTATACAACTTTAAATAGTTTTCCTTTTATTCTTAAACAAACAAACGCACTTGTGTACCTGTGACCGACGACGAATAATTCGAAGATGTTATCCCGCACTTGAGCTCTGTGCTGCTCCTACTCACCAACCACCGAGACCTCATCGGTACCTCCTAGCCAATGCTAGGGGTACTCTGCTTCCCCCTTAGCCCCCCGAGCTGCAAAGGGGCCACACACTATCCAGATGGTGTGTCTAGCTCCCAACTCACCTCACAAGGCCAAGCTACCACTCCTATTCGAGCTGGGAAATCCCAACTCCCCACAAGTAATCAGTCAAGTCACAAATCCGACAGCATAACGTTACGCTAACAGTCGATCCCCCTCTTCCTTCTCTTCCCTTTCTTTTATAGAGTTTTTATGACTTCCATCTTTCCCTAAATCACATTTAAATTAAGTTTTAATAAAAATCTTCTAAATATTCTCCTTTGCACAAGTGTCATCCATCCCCCATGTTTCTGCATTAACTATTTTCTTCAATTTATTAAATTGTCTTATTTCCCTCACCCACCTAGAGTTGCTCCTAAAATTACTCCTAGGTGTTCCCAGATTCCCTCATAGGTTTAAATACTTTCCCTAAAATGAAGTTGCTAATTTAGTTCAAATTAGAAGGTTCTTAATTGCAGATTCTTTACTATGTTGACCTCGCTTTTTACCAAAAGTTCTCCTCTTTCCCTTATTATGTTTCCTCCATTCCTTAGTTTCCTAATTTTTATTATTCCCTTCTTTCCCCTTTTTATTAGAGCCAAAATGGCAGTTGCGCTATTTACTCTTTTCCTTTTATTATTAATTTAATATCTTTTTACACTTTCACAAGTTAAACAATTTATTTCTTCTTTACCTTTGATATCCACAGATTTTAATTAAGTTCTTACTCTCTTCATTTTACCCAAAAATTTATGAAGTCCACAACTATTACTTAAGTGGTTTTTAGTTTAAAATTTATTATTTTATTTTTATAAGGTATTTTTCTTAAGGGTAGACAAAATTTTACCCCTAGTGAAGTTTTAGACTTAGGACTTAGATTCCAAACTAGGCGACATTTTAATTAGGGAAGTTGTTTTTTTTAAATTTCTTAATGAGATATTAGTCTTAGGCCATCTAGGTTCATTCCTTTAACATCATCAACATGACGTGCGCTTCAGGACGCACTACGTGCTCCAAGGGTGCCACTCGCCTCTAGTGTTTCTTTTGCGCGACGTGCCCTTCAGGACGCACCACGTGCTCCAAGGGTGCCACTCGCCTCTTGTGTTTCTTTTGCACGACGTGCCCTTCAGGATGTACCACGTGCTCCAATGGTGCCACTCGCCTCTTGTGTTTTTTTTACGCAACGTGCCCTTCAGGATGCACCACGTGCTCCAAGGGTGCCACTCGCCTCTTGACTGATTGGTAGACATCAATAACCCCTGGAGTCAACACTCCGCCAGGTGAACTTGTGGGAGACTAAGAGATTCTATGGAATAAGGCCCACGCCTTATTGCGCACCCCTTAGAATCATCGTGAGCGATTGTCGCAGTCTGCCCTCACGGTATCGTGGGTCCTCTCAAACTAGGTAATCCTTAACCTTTAGTTCGAGCCACGGTGGGAGTGCTAGTAGGTTGTGGCAGGGATGTTGTCCACACCTCTCCCTCAACCTCTCTGGTAGTCATCTGTGTGGCCCCTTTACTCCATATGTGAGTCTGGTCAGCAAGCTATCGTCAGCCTGCATCATCAACAATCATGTTAGAACATGTCCACGTCATATCATCTAATCAAACGTACTAAAATTAGAGTAAAACCATCAAACCCCAATAGCACACTCCTTGACTCGATCCAGAGTCCAAGGGGTTATGTCGATGCCTCTTCATCCTCAAGGTCCAAAACCCTGCACACTCAGTAAAATCGAGTCAATAGCACTTGTCGATGTCAATGCAGTAAAACATCATGTCATCTACCATAACGCATCATAATCAAGGACAAATGTTTTAATATCATAATAGTATGGATCACTTGCGAGCAAGTGTCTTCAAAGAATAAGTTTTCTCAGTGCACCAGAGTGGGATGTTACATACACCCCCTCTTGGTCTAAACTTCGTCCCGAAGTTTCATAGTATAAGTGCCAAAATAAGTGTATCACAGTATCATAAGTCTATCTATCAAACAAAAATGGAAACTGCTAGCGCATATCACATGCGTCCTCTCAGGTCGCCGAGTGCGGACTATAATTGTCCCACTGGACCTTGAATTGATCTATCGTTCGACGTCGTAACTGTCGAACGTGGTGATCTAAGATGCAGACTGACTCAGCCGTGAGCACTCCCTCTTCCGATACCTACAAGGAACTCATGTCAATCACATGTGTAGGATCACTAATATAATGTCTCAAAACAGATACATGAATAACATCGTGCATACACCTCAAGAAATCAGGCAAGGCTAGTCGATAGGCCACGGGCCCCTTTCTCTCCACAATCTCAAAAGGTCCCATGAACCTAGGAGAGAGTTTAGCTCCCTTTCCAAACTTGATCGAACTCTTATGCCGTTTAACCCACAAGAAGACTCGATCGTCGACCTCGTAACTACGGTTGACTTGGTGTGCATCGGCATAACTCTTCTGTCGATCATGCGCTTCTTTAATCCTTTGTCTTATGGTTTGCATTTTCTCTTCCATTTCTTGTATCGCTTTTGGTCCCACTAGGACCCTATCCTCAAGCCTATCCCAACTCAAGGGTGTCTAACATGGTCTCCCATAAAGAAACTCTAAAGGCGTCATCTTAATGGCGCTCTGGTAACTGTTGTTGTAAGCGAACTCTACTAGTGGAAAGAATTCCTCCCAATGCCTTAGTCGGTCCATCACGTACATGCACAACATGTCTTCGAAGGTTCAGTTCATTTGTTCAGTCTGTTTGTCAGTCTTTGGGTGATATGCAGTACTAAATCTAAGTTGGGTTCCCAAGGCCTCTTGGAAACTCATCCAAAATCATCTAGTAAACACCAATCCTCGATAAGATATAATCCTCTTAGGCATGCCATGCAGCCTCACAATCTCATTGATGAAAACTCTAGCTATGTCAGGTGTCTGATATGTCGTATGCATAGGAATAAAGTGAGCACTCTTCATCAAAGTGTCTACTACTACAAAAATCGAGTCATGTCTCCTGGCCGTCAGTGGCAATCCAACAATAAAATCCATCAAAATAACCTCCCATTTCGATTCCGAAATGGCATGTGGTTGAAGTAATCCTATTGGGTGTCTATGTTAAGCCTTTACCTGCTGGCACTCTAGACATCTGGCCACATAGTTGACTATGTCATCCTTCATTCCCTTCCAGAAGAATAGGGGTTTAAGGTCTGCCCTCATCTTCGTGACTCCCGGGTGAGGCATGTAAACTGCTCTATGAGCCTCACTCAGGATCAACATCCTCAACTCGTCATTTGGCGGTACATAAATCTGACATCTAAACCTCAATAACCCATCTCTATCAAATGAAAATCCCTCATATCGTGGTACCATCATGGTGTTTTTTCCGATAAAACCCTCGACCTCTTTGTACTAGTCATTGTCACGTTGTAAAGTGAGAATCTTCTCACGTAGATTCGTTTAAAGAGGTAACACCGAAAATATGCGTGGTCTCTGACTCAAAGCGTCCACCACTCGGTTCATTGTTCCTTTTATGTAAAAAATCTCAAAGTCGTACTCGCTAAGCAATTCCGACCAACGTCGTTGTTGTGCGTTTAGGTCGCTTTGCGTAAAAATGTGTTGTAGTCCACAATGGTCAGTATTTAATTCAAATTTTCATCCAACAAGGTAGTGTCTCCAAACCTTCAAGGCATATACGATGGCTAATAACTCCAAATCGTGCGTCGTGTAGTTCTCCTCATGCCTTCTCAATTTCCTTGAAATGTAATCAATCACTCGTCCGTCTTGCATCAAACTCCGCCTAAACCTTCCTTGGATGCATGCGTGCATACCAAGAAGTCCACATCCATGTCAGGGACCTTTAGTATCGGTGTTGTTGTCAACAACTCCTTAAGACTCCGAAATGCTTCCGTGCATTTCTCGGTCCAAACAAACTTCTTGTTTCTCTTCTGCAATTCTGTGATTGGATTTTCTATCTTCGAAAATCCCTTGACAAACCGTCAATAGTATCCTGCTAAACCCATAAATATACGCACTTCCGTGACATTCATCATCCCAGGCCATTCCATAATAGCCTCGACCTTGGCTGGATCCACGATGATACCTTTGCCAGAGATGACATGCCCTAAGTAGTGAATCCTCGATTGATAAAAAGAGCATTTGGACAACTTCCCATACAATTTGTGCTCTCACAGACACTGTAGTACCAAGTACAAGTGCTCGTCATGCTCCTCCAATGTATGAGAGTAGATCAAAATATCGTCAATGAATACTTGGACGAACTTGTCCAAGTACTCGCGGAACACCCCGTTCATCAAACTCATAAATACCCCTGGGGTGTTTGTCAGTCCAAATGGTAAAACAGTAAACTCGTAGTGTCCAAACCTTGTCTTAAAGGTGGTCTTAGGGACGTCATTCTCCTTGATCCGTAACTGGTGATACCCTGATCGCAAATCGATCTTGGAGAACACCATCGCACCCTTCATTTGATCGAACATATCATCAATTCTCAGCAAGGGATACTGATTCTTGATCATAGCCTTGTTCAGTTGACGGTAGTCAATGCAAAGCCTCTGCGATCCATCCTTCTTCCGAATGAAAATAACAGGTGCACCCCAAGGTGACACACTAGGACGTATCAGTCCCAGGTCCAACAAATCCTTCAGTTGCATTTTCAACTCTTGTAACTCCAGGGTGGACATCTGATAAGGCATTCTTGCTATCGGTTCAGTCCCTAGTTTCAGGTCTATGGTAAACTCCAACTCTCTCTTCGACGGCATCCCAGGTAACTCCTTCAGAAATACATCTGCAAACTCTCTTACCACCGGAAGGTGTTCTAGAGCTTCTGTTACTCCCTTCTCTTTTAACACAAGGATCGCATAAAGCTTACACCCATTACACATACTCTTCCGTAGCTGTAAGGAAGAGACGAACCTCAAGGAAACTCCCTGGTTCTGTCCTACAATTACACATCTCTGTCCCTCATCATCGACCAAGCTCAATCGTTTCGTCTTACAGTTGAGTATCACCTCATGCAATTCCAACTAATCCATACCAATTATGACATCATAAGATCCTAAGATCGTGATGTATAAGTTGGACCTCATGACAAACTCTCCCAGGTTAAGGGCACAGCTCGTAATATTTCCTCCAACCTTTTGTTTGGCTCCTGAGGCCATCTCCACGAAGCTAAACTCATTATGTTCGACTTCCTTTACCTTAATCCTTTTTAGCGCTGCAACAGAAATGAAACTCTCAGTAGCACTGGGATCTATCAAAATACTAAGGGTCTGGTCAGCGACAGTACCTGTCGTCTCGAGCATAGTCAACTGATGCTCTGCCTGGCAGTTATTCACCGCTGCATGAATCCGATGGGCCTTGCCCATATCTCCCACTGTAGTGGGTCCGACTGATTCAGAATCTCTGGTCCTCTCGACAGGACAATTGCGCTGGTAGTGTGGCTCCCCACACGTCCAACACCCCTTCTTCGGCCCAGTAGTCCTGGTACTCGAAGTAGAAGATGACGACCCACTGACCTGGAACCCTGGTTTGTTCTACTGAACAGGCCTAAATTGTTGTTGATGTTGTGGTCCCCGATAAGGCGTTTCTCTGTTGAGGCGGTGGTCGCCAGGCTGTGGTGAAAGTGGATCCCCTTTGGAAGCCACGGTATCTCGTCGTATGTCTCACTGGTGTCTAGTGCGGCCGTGTTCTAGATGAAACCTGCCCTGATGGTCTCACTGGAGTCCTGGTCTGACCCCCACTAATAATCTCCTCCTCTACTATGAGAGCCTTCTGGATGACATCGTGCAAGGTTTGAGGCATCAAAATCCTAACCTTTGCATGCAGGCTGCCATTAAGACCAAACATGAACCTGTTGACCTTAAGTTTCTTCGTGTGAATATGCAGAGCATACTGGAGCAGCTCCATAAAACATGCCTCATGCTCAAGCACCGTACGACCTCCCTATCTTAAGGTGTTGAACTCATTGAGTTGACGCTCAATGAACTCCTCTGAAAGGTACCTCTCTCGGAACCGTTCCTCGAACAGTTTCCATGACACATCTTCGACGGCCATGTTCAGTTGCGGTAGGAGTGTCTTCCACCATAGAAGAGTGCTCCCCTTCAGTTGAAAGACCGTCATGCGAACCTTCATGTTGGAGGTATAATTGAGAAGTGCGAAGCACATTGCCATGTTCTACAACCATGCCTCGACGACTGCGTCGTCTAGGGCACCAAAGAACTCAAGAAATTTGACCTTCTTGAGTTCACGGTGAATGCTACTAGTAACGGCTGGTGCGCGCGGTGGAACCTTAGCGAGTGCTGACGCCCTGGCCTCATCTCTATTCAAACATATGATCAGTGCCTCAGACATGCGCTGAAAGGATCTCATCATCCTGACTACATCGCCAGCTACTATCTACTCCTGTCTGAGAACTTGCTCATCTCCCTGGGGGTTAGATCCCTCTGACGTGGATGCTACTGGGGGTGTCGTGCCTCCTCCCCTAGCACCCCGTCGTCTGCCTCCGCGGCGCCCTCTAACCATTATTACCTGCACACACACAATCAAATCGATTAGCAACAGTATAATCAAATCATGTCAACGAAATCCATAGCGATCCCAAGTCGCGGGTCGAACCCGCTCTGATACCATATGTAACGCCCTCCTCGTTATGACGACAAACCTCATATAAAAAGTGATTTTTTTTTTTTTGCTTTTAAAAGTGTGTGCGTGCGTGTACAAGGGAAACAAACACATTTGACTCTACGTCGCCACCCGACGACGAACAAGACACAAACCATGACGAACAAAACAAGACGACATAAGACGCACAACAAGTAACTGCATGCATTTAACGACGATCAATCAACAATAAGTAAGAATGACTACCCGCCCGTCCTACCCTGCAATGGTTAAAACCTCCAAGACACATAAACAATGCTCAAGCCCAGGTTCCCATCAATTTTAACCATTTAAGGTCTCAGGGCTAGTGACTGTTCTGAGGAACATGGAGGTGTCTACATCCCGCCCGACACAAGCAGACCAAGCACACGGCAGGTTTACCAACCAAGTACAACGTTATTTAAACGAACAACAACCCTCATTTACTAACTCAGAATAATTCATTATACTTAATTCAAGGACATTCCACCATATATGTTTATCAATAACAATAAAAATTACAATAACGCTGCAATGAAATAATAAACACATTACATTTATATCACATTAACTTTGCAAAAATAACAATCACCTTACATCTTATGTGTTATCCATAACAATAAAACTACAATATCATTGCCATAAAATGACAACACCATTTCATTTTAAGTTACAATAACTTTGCAAGAATAACAATCACATTACAAGACAATGATAATTAATAAAGCCAGTAAGGAAATTAACACGGCTTATTCCAACCTCCACTACGAGCCCTGCAATGCATGTCTAAAGCACATAATATCATAAGGTACAATCTAAATTCACCTTGAAACAATTTCCTTTGTGAATTTTAATTTTTCAAGAGTCATCATAGTTCCATCTAAATCAATTTACCTAAAAATGTTATTGTTGTTATAAAAATTCTAATTTAAATCACTAACCAATAATCATGGGGAATATATACAGCAATGTCAAAGGAATTAAATCGTGTACATCTTAACAACCTTTACACATAAATTCCTCCACTGGTAAGGATAATAGTAACAATGATATTAATAATTGTTATTATTATTATTATTAATAAAGGAAACACTTCATCAATCTAATTATAATAATCATTTTTAAAATCTTAAACCATTTCATAATCATGCAAAGATATCTAAAAAGGTTCTACAATATTCATACCCTTCATCCAATAATAATGAAAYTCTACACTTRATAGATCAWGTGCATTTTCGATGCYCYATATAACAWGCTAGARTAAATTAAAAGTTAAAACAAAAGATAAYGRYRGAATARCRRTATTAAGATCTATCCAAATAAAATTTATWGAGAAAAAGGGTGAAAACATACGAGACAGTGGATATCTTATCGGCCTATCTTTGGTATTAATAAATAATTGAGGGTTGAGGCAAGGGATAAAAGTTTTACTACACCTATAAATATCCAAAAGGGATAAAGGTAAAAGGAAGCAGCAATATTAACAAAGGATAATTGTCACCGTAAACCAAAATATAAAGCTGGGAATTTATCCTATATGAAGGAGTTGAAAGGTTGTTAATGCATAAACAAAAGAAAACGGTGTCACCATAAGGATGGGATTGTTGTCAAGTAAAAGTTATTTAAAATCCTTGTGGGTACACCAGTGCATACAATTAGAAACAATCTAGAAAATAAGGATGAAACGTTGTGCCTATAATTTAGAGACAATCCAAAAATTAGATAAATCGTTGTGCATATGTTATGACACAATCCAGAAATCAATGACAGTTTAAGGAGGGAGAACTTCATTTGCCAGGGACGGAGGTTGCCAAAGACGAATTTACAGAACAATACAAAATGAAAATGCCCGACACCCATTGCAAAACGAATTCTCTGAACTAATTTTACAAAAATGGAAGTGCCAATACACTCATTGCCAAAATGCATTCTCAGAACTAAATTTTACAAACGGAAATGCCAATACACTCATTGCCAGAACGAATTCTCAGAACAAATTTTACAAAACGAAAATGCCAATACACTCATTGCCAGAATGAATTCTCAGAACTAAATTTTACAAAAACGGAATGCCAATACACTCATTGCCATAACGAATTCTCAGAACTAAATTTTACAAAAACAACAATGTCAATACACTCATTGCCACAACGAATTCCCTGAACAAATTTTACAAAAATGGAAATGCCAATACACTCATTGCCGGAACAAATTTTACAAAACAAAAATTCCATTGCACTCATTTCCATATTTAAAAATGCCCCCAGTAAGATATAAACTCCCACAGTCATATATAAATGCCCACATTAAAACAAAACGCCCACAGTCATATATAAAAATGCCCACCATAATTTATAAATGCCTACAACAATACAAGATGCCCATAGTAATATATAAACACCCCCATTATTACAAAACGCCCATAGCCATATATAAAAATGCCCACCATAATTTATAAATGCCTACAACAATACAAAATTCCCACAATAATATATAAATGCCCCCATTATTACAAAACGCCCATAGCCATATATAAAAATGCCCACAGTCAGCTTTAAACGCCCACAGTCATATATAAATGCTCACATTAAAACAAAACACCCACAGTCAGATATAAAACGCCCACCAAAATTTATAAACACCTAAAGAACACCAATAAGAAATTTCATCCAAAAGTAAGAGAATGCTAGAGCTAAGGATAACTCATCGAAAGGATTGCGGGGTTATAACAGTCTAGGCGCAGAAAAAAACAACAAGAAAATAGGATGATCCAAAATTAAACACATCAATCATCATCATAAGGATTCCTATACAACTTTAAACAATTTTCCTTTTATTCTTAAACAAACAAATGCACTTGCGTACCTGTGACCGACGACGAATAACCTGAAGATGCTATCCCGCACTTGAGCTACGTGCCGCTCCCGCTCGCCGACCGCCGAGACCTCACCGGTACCTCCCAACCAATGCTAGGGGTACTCTGCTTCCCCCTTAGCCCCCTGAGCCACAAAGGGGCCACACACTATCCAGATGGTATGTCTAGCTCCCAGCTTTCCTCGCAAGGCCAAGCTACCACTCCTATCTGAGCTGGGAAATCCCAACTCCCCACAAGTAATCAGTCAAGTCACAAATCTGGCAGCGTAATGTTACGCTAACAGTCAATCCCCCTCTTTCTTCTCTTCCCTTTCTTTTATAGATTTTTTATAACTTCCATCTTTCCCTAAATCACATTTAAATTAAGTTTTAATAAAAATCTTCTAAATATTCTCCTTCGCACAAGTGTCATCCATCCCCCATGTTTCTCCATTAACTATTTTCTTTAATTTATTAAATTGTCTTATTTCCCTCACCCACCTAGAGTTGCTCCTAAAATTACTCCTAGGTGTTGCAAGATTCCCTCACAGGTTTAAATACTTTACCTAAAATGAAGTTGCTAATTTAGTTCAAATTAGAAGGTTCTTAATTGCAGATTCTTTACTATGTTGACCTTGCTTTTTACCAAAAGTTCTCCTCTTTTCTTTATTATGTTTCCTCCATTCTTTAGTTTCCTAATTTTTATTATTCCCTTCTTTCCCCTTTTTATGAGAGCCAAAATGACAGTTGCGCTAGTTACTCTTTTCCTTTTATTATTAATTTAATATATTTTTACACTTTCACAAGTTAAACAATTTATTTCTTCTTTACCTTTGATATCCATAGATTTTAATTAAGTTCGTACTCTCTTCATTTTACCCAAAAATTTATGAAGTCCACAACTATTACTTAAGTGGTTTTTAGTTTAAAATATATTATTTTATTTTTATAAGGTATTTTTCTTAAGGTTAGACAAAATTTTACCCCCTAGCGAAGTTTTAGACCTAGGACTTAGATTCTGAACTAGGTGACATTTTAATTAAGGAAGTTGTTTTTTTTAAATTTCTTAATGAGATATTAGTCTTAGGCCATCTAGGTTCGTTCCTTTAACATCATCAACGCGACCTGCCCTTCAGGACGCACTACGTGCTCCAAGGGTCCCACTCGCCTCTAGTGTTTCATTTGCGTGATGTGCCCTTCAGGATGCACCACGTGCTCCAAGGGTGCCACTCGCCTCTTGTGTTTCTTTTACACGACGTGCCCTTCAGGATGTACCACGTGCTCCAAGGGTGCCACTCGCCTCTTGTGTTTCTTTTACATGACGTGCCCTTCAGGATGCACCACGTGCTCCAAGGGTGCCACTCACCTCTTGACTGATTAGTAAACATCAATAGCCCATGGAGTCAACACTCCGCCAGGTGAACTTGTGGGAGACTAAGGGATTCTAAGGAATAAGGCCCTCACCTTATTGCACGCCCCTTAGAATCATCGTGAGTGACTGTTGCAGTCTGCCCTCACAATATCGTGGGTCCTCTCAAACTAGGTAATCATTAACCTATAGTTCGAGCCACGGCGGGAGTGCTAGTAGGCTGTGGCAGGGATGTTTTCCACACCTCTCCCTCAACCTCTCTGGTAGTCATGTGTGTGGCCCCTTTACTCCATATGTGAGTCTGGTCAACAAGCTATCGTCAGACTGCATCATCAAAAATCATGTTAGAACATGTCCACATCATATCATCTAACCAAACATACTAAAATCACAGTAAAACCATCAAACCCCAATAGCACAGTCCCTGACTCGATCCAGAGTCCAAGGGGTTCCGTCGATGCCTCTGCATCGTCAAGGTCCAAAACCCTGCACACTCAGTAAAACTGAGTCAATAGCACCTGTCTATGTCAATGCAGTAAAACATCATGTCATCTAGCATAATGCATCATAATCAAGGACAAATGTTTTAATATCATAATAGTCTGGATCACTTGCGAGCAAGTTTCCTCAAAGAATAAGTTTTCTCAGTGCGCTAGAGCGGGATGTTACATAAACCTTAAGACTAGATTTTAGGGTTACGTTTTAATCATAATCTCTTTAGAAAACAACATTCCATAGTAACACTATTGTGCATTCTAAAAATGGAGTTGTTTTAGAATCATTATTGTGCATTCTAAAAATGGAGTAGTTTTAGAATCATTATTATGCATTCTAAAAAAGCAATAGTCGTTTTAAAAAAATGGATTATATGTAGACCCAACTTGAATTCCAACTATGAAATAAATTCTTCAAATGAAAATGCATTTACTTCAAATAATTATCTTAACACAAACTTAAAAGTAATTATCTAACATTAGTAACTATGTTCTCTTTATATAGTTTTAATGATAGTAAATACCTAATTCTCTTTATGCATACTAAGAGCACAAACATAATGAAACCCATACATTTTATAATAAAAAAAACAACTTGAAATATTTTGACTATATACCCATATCAATTGAAATTTATTTGTTGCACCATAACCATGTCAATCCTACTCTGATTACCATTTTCAACTTTGAGATTAATCAAATATGTCTCAATTTAACCACATATATCAAAAAATCATATATTCAAACATTTAAAATATTGGAGTAGTGTCAACGATTTTTTGGTAGAAATGTATCTATATTGTGTTATCCAAAAAGTTCATCCCATGGTCAACCATACACTCTATGTGGATAAATACACAAAAAACTTCACAATTCTACCTTTTATAGGTGTGGTGTTTGAATTTAGGTGAATGCTTTAAACTTGAATACAAATAATTACCACTACATTTCACTCCCAATTTTCATTTATATTTTCATGCACAAACACACCTTTACACACCCAACCTACCCCACTACCCAACCAATGATTTACTTTCCATCCATCATCATAAGTTATTATCTAGTGGAGTAGGTTTTTAAAATTTCTCCTTAAAAACCATAAATGTTCATTTCTTCTACTTCAATGCTATGGAGCCTCATGAGCAAGCATTGGACTAGGAAACCCTTTAATTGTCATTTTTTAAACTTTCTACTTTTGTTGTTCTCCTTTTTGTTCACAATTTTTCCCTTTTTTGTCACTTTATCAAAATATGGATGATGCTTTAGGGTTCACTATTAGCACATTGTAAGTATATGCATGCCTATTATTTTTAGCACACAACTGCTAAGTGTTAATAGTGCATTGGAACACCATTATTGTGTTCCATTCTTATTTGAATGCACCATGTTCCCAGTAGGAAGCCTTTATTTGCTTTATTAGTGTTGGAAGACATCTTATGTCACAACACACCACTAATGTGGCAATGCCATTGAAACATGTTTCCATGTCAATAATGTACATATAAATCACTAGAACAAAAAAACTACATGAAGGTCAAATTAATATTTACACCATATAATACATGGTGCACTCATTTATCAGGTTTGCATCATATTAGTGTTCTATAGAGAAAGAAGAACTGATGTAAGCAATAAAATTGGATTCATTCACAAGATCTAAAAACTATGCAAGCACATGAGAATAAAAAATAACTCTCTTTTATCCATTCTCCATCCTAACTATTACAATGGAAGTTCCATCCCTTATAACTACTATCTAAGATATTCTAAAACAACTAATTTTAGAAAAACAACTAATTTTAGGAAATTCTCTCATGACTCTAAAACTGACTAATAACTAAGATCTAACTAGAGTGACACTATTTTTCAACTCTCTTTTATGATTAAGTTCATAAACTAAGAGATAACTGATAATTAAAAATTTTAAAATTCCTATCAAAACACTAAAACCCCAATTTGAGGCCTTATATGAAGGAATTTGGCCCTGGAAAAGTGTTGAAATAATGTATGTTCTAAAATATTATATTGACACGGAATTTAACTCTTTGAGACGCAACTCCGTGTAAATTTCATCCCAAACGGATAATCGAGTCAAAAGTTACGACCCTCGGAAAATCCCTATATCATTCTCCTCTAGCTGAAAAGAATGTAGCTCCTGCAAGTTACTGTCTTCAAACTATTTCCACTTACTGGGATCTAGGTTCAAAAATTCCTCCTCTGTAATCCATGTACTCTCTGTTGGTGTTATGCCTTCTCAGTGGACTAGATATCAATTGGGATATATAGTGGTCAACTATTAAATTGAACTTATAAGCATTGTTGTTGATTTTCTTGTGAATCTTGCAAGGACCAATTTTCTTATGCTTCAATTTGTGGTAGGTTCCTCTATTAAACTGTTCTTTCCATAAATACACCATCACCAAATCACCTTCATTGAATACCTGGTATCGTCTATGAGCATATTTTATAATATTGTTTTTTTCATTACTGGCCTACATTTTTTGTCTCGCCTACTGCTGCAACTATTGAATGTGTTTTGCAAATTATTCCCCATCATCACTGAACCTATACCCAAGTGGTAGTTGCAACAAATCTAGGACATCCATAGGATTTCTACCGTAAACAACCTGAAAGGGAGATTTACTTGTAGAACTATTCACTGAACTATTGTAGGAAAATTCTTCTTGAGGCAAATCCAAATCCCACTGTTTGGGATTCTCTCCAACAATCTTCATAACATGTTTCCCAAACTCTAATTTACTACCTTGATTTTTCCATCTATTTGGGGGTGATAAGAACTGTTGAACTGTAATTTAGTTCCCATTTTCTTCCAAAATTCCTCCAAAAATGACCCAAGAATCGAGTATCTCTATCAAAGGTAATATTTTTTGGATCCCTATGCAATCTATTAACCTTCTAAAATAACAATTATGCCACCCTCGATGCATCACTAGTTTTCTTGCAAGCAATGAAATGAGGCATTTTAGAGAACCTATCAACAACCAGAAAAATATAATCATTACCTCACTATGTTTTTGGGAGCCCCAACACAAAATCCAAGCTCAAACCTATCCATGGGCCTATGGGCACTAGTAATGGCACATACAAACATGTGTTATGTGAGTGTCCCTTATCCATTTGGCAAATACTACACCATGCCACATACCTGGTTATATCCCTTTTCATCTTTGGCTAGTAACACTTATCTTCAATTAAGGATAGCATCTTATCCTTTCCAAAATGTCATGTCAAACCATTACTGTGAAGGTGTCTGATAATATTTTCCCTCATTGAACCAATTAGAATGCATAGTTGTTTTCCTTTGAATAAGTATCCATCTTGCATAAAATATTCACCCTGATTAAGATCCATGTTCCCAGTGACTGGATTCTTCAATTGTTCCACAATCTCCTGAAAAACATTATCAAACGTATAGAGAAGAGATCCTTTAATGAAGAAAACCCAATCACTTGATTTTCCATGGTTGCCAAAAAAACATCGCACCAACTCAAAGCATCTGCAACTTGATTCTTCCATCCTAATTTGTGCTTCGGAACAAAGGTGTAGCCTTGTAAGAAAGAGACCCATTTTGCATGTATACTATTCAATTTCTTTTGGGTGTTCACATATTTTAATGCAATGTGATTGGTAAATAACAAAAACTCTTTCAACACTAAATAATGCCTCCAAATTTACAATGCTTTCAAAATTGCATAAAATTCTACATCATATGTGGAGTAGTTCTTTCTTAACTCATTCAATTTTTCACTAAAGAATGCAATTGGTCTACCTACTTGGCTAAGTATATCTTCAATTCCTACACGTGAAGCATCACAGTCTACCTCAAACACTTTATCAAAATTTGGTAAGGCTAATATGGGTGCCTCAGTTACCTTCGTCTTTAGAAACTTAAAACTTTCCTTAGCTTCATTGGTCCGCATGAATGTATTTCCTTTGGTGCAATCTATTATGTGTGCCACAATATTGCTAAAATTTTGGATAAAGTTTCAGTAAAAGGTAGCCAACTCATGAAAACTTCTTACCTCTATTATGCTCCTAGGATTAGGCCACTCCAAAATCGCTCTTAACTTCTCTGAATCCATCTTGACTCCTTTTGTCAATGATGCAGGAGAATCGCTCCATACAGCCAGCCAGCCAGCCACGTCAGCGCACATGCATTCCAGAAGGAAAAGGAGGCGTAGCCTCATTCAAATATTTGAAATAAATGTAATTAAATGAGCTAGCCTGTTGAGCCAGGAAAGCCGTGATTTATGCAGGCATTAGATAAGATCAACCTTTATGGTAGATCGGCTGAGATCTAGATCCATACGCTGGACTAGACAACCATTGATTGTAATTTAATAGAGTAGGGAAATCCTGGAGGGAAGCGCTAAGAGCCCCTCAGGTAAAAGAGATATTCAGATCTCATTTTGAAAAAGTATGCATGTAGAGCCGAAGAGTAGAGCTGAGGAGGGTAGAAAACATCATTGTAAAGATACAGGCATTGTTGCCATTGTTAATATAACAGCGTAGTTTTTCCTGCACTTCCTGTGTATTAATGGATGTCTGTATGGTGTTCTCTTATGTGTTGTGAATGTATGTTATGTGGGTACACTTGCAGGGTTTGCTTGATTTCAGGTTGAGGTCTTTGAGGCTTCACACCAGGAGGGTGTGACAGAACGTTGAGGTTCTGATAGCCGTGCACGAGAGGATGCACTTATGAACTCAGAGGAGTCAGACGAAGACGTGCCGAAGCACGGGACTGGAATCAACAACTCATATAGAAAGGAAGACCTTTGAGGTTACTGAACACCTCAAGAGGCAAGGTGGTGTAACTGAGACGCCGTTGCGGACAGAATCTCTGAGGAGTTCTGTAGGAGCTCTACCTAGAGGGTATCGAGCGTGTGTAAGGAAAAAAACTCTGATGTGAGTTCAGAAAGACCATAATTTTGCCGAGGATTTTGAGAAGCTCTGTCTGGAGGACATCGAGCTCTGTGTTGAGGGAGTGTACAGAAGACATAGGAGGAAGGAACTCATTGAGTTCTACAATCTGAAGGAAGCATCCACTGAGGGAGCTTTCACTGGGTTATTGAATACCCAGAAGACTCAGTGAGAAGGTCGCTTGAGCAGAAGGATAGCGGGAGGCATCCATATTCTCCATCTGAGGGAGAAGAAAGACCAAATTCCCCAAGGGGTCTGAGTGTTCGTGGAAACTCAGGACAGATAACGCTTTGTGCGTGAAGATTCTGCAAGGAGTATAGGAGTCAAAGGATCCTGTGAGAATCCAAGTGAGTAAATATCAAGAGGGATAGTTCCCTTGTGATATTGTTGAAGACGAGCACAGAAGATTCACATCGATGAAGGCGCGAGGGGAAGTCCCAAGCGCAGGCTGGGAAAACAAGTCATCGTAGAGGCACTTGGTCATTTTCCAAGAAATCCTTCAGGGAGAAGGAGCCAACGGCCAGGATTCGTAGGAGAGATTCGCGAAGTCCCACCGATCGTCGTATCTGGGAGAGATTGTGGGGATTTAATCATCAGGCGCAAAGAGAACTGAGAGCCATCGGGATTCGGCTTATCAGGGTTTGCATAGGAAAGAGTTTCATAGTTGTTGAAATCGCGAGTAGAAATTTCCCGATCTAATCGGAGCCGTTGATTGCTAGGGGGCCAGGTGGCATGAGATCCCGGGAGGTCAGGATTCGAAATTCGGGGTTTTACAGTGCAAAGGAATTGCGACCGGTGAAATCGCGATCCCGCGATTCCCGATAGAGTGGAGAGAGGAGGTGATGTGGCTAGGGAGATAGCGCACGTGCCATCGGAGTTCGGGGTTCGGGGATTTGCGAAGGCAGTGAACCACGACATCATATGCACCGATTTCCCGATAGGGAAATCCCCGACAAAACAGAAGCGTTGACTGTTGACCCATCGGGGTTTGGGGGTTTGAGTAGCACGAGAACGTGCCCACAAGTTTCGCGATATCACGAAACCCAATTTCCCGAGAAAACTGTCGGGAGATCAATAGAGTACCCTGTGGGTGACGAAAGGTCCCGATACAGGATCTGAGGGGCATTGTAGCTCTTCGGGCCTGAGTCGAAGAAGGTCCTGGTGGAAGCGGTTGGACTGTGAGGGTCACGACTTTGCAACAAGTGGTATCAGAGCTGGATTCTGTTCGTATTTTGCAGACAGAGGAGCAGGAGGAAGACAGAGTTGCTGAAGACTCTGTAATGATTGATTGCAGATAAGCAATGATCTAGGAGACAGTTAGGGAGACTATAAGGAGATGAGGCTGGAGACACTCTTAGTGTGGGGTGACAGCCGCAGATATGCCATGAAGGCATATAAAGGTAGCAGGATGGCTACTGAAGACCGTAGAAAGAAAAGCAAGGCAGAAAAGCTTGCAAAGATGGATAGAGAGCTCACTGATATACGAGCAGAGATAGAGAAGCTTGAACTACAGATGCTGCAGAATGAAGAATTGGTTTCGATATGTGAACCCGAGACTGGAGATAGCCTCGATGATTTTGAATTTGAATTGGAATCGTCTGATAAGGATAAAAACTACCAGATGGGCAGAGAAGTAGAAATTCCAGATTCCCATGAGGGCAACGAGTTGAGGTCAGTAGAGGATCTCACGGACTGTCAGGAGGACAGTGAGGGAATTTCACATTTCCAACTGGGAAATGAAGGGAGATCAGATGAGGATCTCGAAGACTACCAAGAGGGCAGCAGAATCATGTCAAACTACCAGGAGGGCAGCGAAAGCATTGAAGACGGTCAAGAAGGCAGCGGAAGCGTGTCAAACTGCCAGGTGGGCAAAGATGAAAATTTGAGACTATCTGAGAGTCTCATGAACTCCGAAGCAAGTTGGATTCATCCAGGGGAGCTGATGGAGAAGATGATCTCGAGAGTCGATTGTGATCAGCGTGTACAGCTGACAGTAAGAGAAGATCAGAGGAGCCGAATGATGATTGGGGGAATTCCAATATTCCTGCCATTTGCCCAGGAGGAGGCAGAAACTGGTGGTACAGATGGTGCAGCAGCAGAACAGTCGACGAAGACTGTCAAGGATGAATTGGTGCATATGGTGAACACTGCCCAAGAGGACGAAGAGAATGAGTGTTCTGAGGAACAACTCAATGATTTCAGCCAAGGAGTTGAAAGAGAGGAAGCTGTAGCACTGAAGCTGACAGCGGGAGAAGTGGAAGAAAAGAATGAACATTTAGAAGAATGGCTTGGTAATTTCAACCAAGTAACTGAAGGGACTGTAATGATAGAGGTTGCAGCAGAAGCCAAAAAAGAAGACGAGCATTCTGAGGAATGGCTCAACATTTTCAGCCATAAAGCTGAAAGGAATGCAACAGAGGAGGTTGCAGAAGAAGAGGAAGAAGAAGCAGACAACATATGCTTTGTTGATCTGTGGGATCAGATTGAAGCCTTAGAAGAGAAGGTAAAAGTGCAGGGCATGCACATCCAACAGGTAAAGTTGGAAACAGATGAAGGCGTGGGAGATCGTGAAAAATTTTTGCAGCCGAGGAGACTACAACAACAAGACCAGCCAAGGGAGCAGCTGGATGAAGTGATCGAGGAAATCATGGAGCTGATGGTGAAGTCAGCAGACACTGCCAGCAAGAAAAGGCTGAGCAGAAGGAAAGAAGCAACAACAACAGTAGTAGAGCGGAGCGAATGAACAGCTCCAAGGATTTGTTTGGGATCCTGGAGGATTTCCAACAGCAAAGAGGAGAAGCTCATGAGCAGGAGCTCATGAATTTTGCAGCTGTTGAGTATGATGCAGGAGCATCGCTCCATACAGTCAGCCAGCCAGCCACGTCAGTGCGCATGCATTCCAGAAGGAAAAGGAGGCGTAGCCTCATTCAAATATTTGAAATAAATGTAATTAAATGAGCTAGGCTGTTGAGCTAGGAAAGTCGTGATTTATGCAAGCATTAGATAAGATCAGCCTTTATGGTAGATCGGCTGAGATCTAGATCCATACGCTGGACTAGACAGCCATTGATTGTAATTTAATAGAGTAGGGAAATCCTGGAGGGAAGGGCTAAGAGCCCCTCAGGTAAAAGAGATATTCAGATCTCATTTTGAAAAAGTATGCATGTAGAGCCGAAGAGTAGAGCTGAGGAGGGTAGAAAACATCATTGTAAAGATACAGGCATTGTTTCCATTGTTAATATAACAACATAGTTTTTCCTGCAGTTCTTGTGTATTAATGGATGTCTGTATGGTGTTCTCTTATGTGTTGTGAATGTATGTTATGTGGGTACACTTGTAGGGTTTTCTCGATTTCAGGTTGAGGTATTTGAGGCTTCACACCAAGAGGGTGTGACAGAACGTTGAGGTTCTGATAGTCGTGCACGAGAGGATGCACTTCTGAACTCGGAGGAGTCCGACGAAGATGTGCCGAAGCAAAGGACTGGAATCAACAACTCATATATAAAGGAAGACCTTTGAGGTTACTGAACACCTCAAGAGGCAAGGCGGTGTAACTGAGACATAGTTGCGGACAGAATCTGTGAGGAGTTCTGTAGGAGCTCTACCAAGAGGGTATCGAGCGTGTGTAAGGAAAAAAACTCTGCTGTGAGTTCAGAAAGACCAGAATTCTGCCAAGGATTTTAGGAAGCTCTGTCTGGAGGACATAGAGCGAAGTGCGTGAGTCCATAGGGGAAGTATAACTGTTGCATGTTCTGTGGAAGAGATACTCCGCCAGGAGGGTGTTGAGGGAGTGTGCAGACGCATAGGAGGAAGGAACTCATTGAGTTCTATCATCTGAAGGAAGCATCCACTGAGGGAGCTTTCATTGGGTTACTGAATACCCAGAAGACTCGGCAAGAAGGTCGCTTGAGCAGAAGGATAGCGGGAGGCGTCCATATTCTCCATATGAGGGAGAAGAAAGACCAAATTACCCAAGGGGTCTGAGTGTTCGTGGAAACTCAGGACAGATAGCGCTTTGTGCTCGAAGATTCTGCAAGGAGTATAGGAGTCAAAGGATCCTGTGAGAATCCAAGTGAGTAAAGCTCAAGAGGGATAGTTCCTTTGTGATATCGTTGAAGACGAGCACAGAAGAATCACATCGACGAAGGCGCGAGGGGAAGTCCCAAGCGCAGGCTGGGAAAACGAGTCGCCGTAGAGGCACTTTGTCATTTTCCAAGAAATCCTTCAGGGAGAAGGAGCCAACGGCCAGGATTCGCAGGAGAGATTCGCGAAGTCCCGCCGACCGTTGGATCTAGGAGAGATTGTGGGGATTTAATCATCAGGCGCAAAGAGAACCAAGAGCCATCGGGATTCAGCTTATCAGGGTTTGCATAGGCAAGAGTTTCAGAGTTGTTGAAATTGCGAGTAGCGATTTCCTGATCTAATCGGAGCCGTTGATCGCCAGGGGGCAGGTGGCATGAGATCCCGGGAGGTCGGGATTCGACATTCGGGGTTTTACAGTGCAAAGGAATTGCGACCGGTGAAATCATAATCCCGTGATTCCCGATAGAGTGGAGAGAGGAGGTGACGTGGCTAGGGAGATAGCGCACGTGCCATCGGAGTTCAGGGTTCGGGGATTTGCGAAGGCAGCGAACCATGAAATCATATGCGTCGATTTACCGATAGGGAAATCCCCAACAAAACAGAAGCGTTGACTGTTGACCCATCGGGGTTCGGGGGTTTGAGTAGCATGAGAACGTGCCCACAAGTTTCGTGATATCGCGAAACCTGATTTCCCGAGAAAACTGTCGGGAGATCAATAAAGTACCCTGTGGGTGACAAAAGGTCCCGATACGGGATCTGAGGGGCTTTGTAGCTTTTTCGGGCCTGAGTCGAAGAAGGTCCTGGTGGAAGCGGTTGGACTGTGAGGGTCACAACTTTGCAGCAAGTGGTATCAGAGATGGATTCTGTTTGTATTTTTCAGACAGAGGAGCAGGAGGAAGACAGAGTTGTTGAAGACTCTGTAATGATTGCTTGCAGATAAGAAACGATCCAGGAGACAGTTAGGGAGACTATAAGGAGATGAGGCTGGAGACACTCTTAGTGTGGAGTGACAACCGCAGATCTGCCACGAAGGTAGATAAAGGTAGAAGGATGGCTACTGAAGACCGCAGAAAGAAAAGCAAGGCAGAAAAGCTTGCAAAGATGGATAGAGAGCTCACTGATATACGAGCAGAGATAGAGAAGCTTAAACTACAGATGCGGCAGAATGAAGAATTGGTTTCCATATGTGAACCTGAGACTGGAGATAGCCTCGATGATTTTTAATTTGAATTGGAATCGTCTGATAAGGATAAAGACTGCCAGATGGGCAGAGAAGTAGAAATGCCAGATTCCCATGAGGGCAATGATTTGAGGTCAGTAGAGGATCTCACGGACTGTCAGGAGGACAGTGAGGGAATTTCACATTTCCAGCTGGGAAATGAAGGGAGATCAGATGAGGATCTCGAAGACTGCCAGGAGGGCAGCGGAAGCATGTCAAACTGCCAGGAGGGCAGCGAAATCATTGAAGACTGCCGAGAAGGCAGCGGAAGCGTGTCAAACTGCCAGGTGGGCAAAGATGAAAATTTGAGACTATCTGAGAGTCTCATGAACTCTGAAGCAAGTTGGATTCAACCAGGGGAGCTGATGGACCAGATGAGCTCGAGAGTCGATTGTGATCAGCGTGTACAACTGACAGTAAGAGAAGATCAGAGGAGTCGAATGATGATTGGGGGAATTCCAATATTCCTGCCATTTGCCCAGGAGGAGGCAAAAACTGGTGGTACAGATGGTGCAGCAGCAGAACAGTCAGCGAAGACTGTCAAGGATGAATTGGTGCATATGGTGAACACTACCCAAGAGGACGAATAGAATGAGTGTTCTGAGGAACAACTCAATGATTTCGGCCAAGGAGCTGAAAGAGAGGAAGTTGTAGCACTGAAGCTGACAGCGGGAGAAGTGGAAGAAAAGAATGAACATTCAGAAGAATGGCTTGGTAATTTCAACCATGTAACTGAAGGAACTGTAACGATAGAGGTTGCAGCAGAAGCTGAAAAAGAAGACGAGCATTCCGAGGAATGGCTTAGTATTTTCAGCCATAAAGCTGAAAGGAATGCAACAGAGGAGGTTGCAGAAGAAGAGGAAGAAGAAGCAGACAACATATGCTTTTTGGATCTGTGGGATCAGATTGAAGCCTTAGAAGAGAAGGTAAAAGTGCAGGGCATGCACATCCAACAGTTAAAGTTGGAAACAGATGAAGGCGTGGGAGATCGTGAAATTTTTTTGTAGCCGAGGAGACTGCAACAACAAGACCAGCCAAGGGAGTAGCTGGATGAAGTGATCGAGGAAATCATGGAGCTGATGGTGAAGTCAGCAGACACTGCCAGCAAGAAAAGGCTGAGCAGAAGGAAAGAAGCAGTAGCAGTAGCAGCGCAGCGGAAGCAGCAGTAGCAGCAGAGCGGAGCGGATGAACAGCTCCAAGGATTTGTTTGGGATCCTGGAGGATTTCCAACAGCTCAGAGGAGAAGCTCATGAGCAGGAGCTCATGAATTTTGTAGCTGTGGAGTATGATGTAGGAGCATCGCTCCATACAGCCAGCCAGCCAGCCACGTCAGCGCGCATGCATTCCAGAAGGAAAAGGAGGCATAGCCTCATTCAAATACTTGAAATAAATGTAATTAAATGAGCTAGGCTGTTGAGCCAGGAAAGCCGTGCTTTATGAAGGCATTAGATAAGATCATCCTTTATGGTAGATCGGCTGAGATCTAGATCCATACGCTGGACTAGACAACCATTGATTGTAATTTAATAGAGTAGGGAAATCCTGGAGGGAAGCGCTAAGAGCCCCTCAGGTAAAATAGATATTCAGATCTCATTTTGAAAAAGTATGCATGTAGAGCTGAAGAGTAGAGCTGAGGAGGGTAGAAAACATCATTGTAAAGATACATGCATTGTTGCCATTGTTAATATAACAGCGTAGTTTTTCCTGCACTTCCTGTGTATTAATGGATGTCTGTATGGTGTTCTCTTATGTGCTGTGAATGTATGTTATGTGGGTACACTTGCAGGGTTTGCTTGATTTCAGGTTGAGGTCTTTAAAACTTCACACCAGGAGGGTGTGACAGAACGTTGAGGTTCTGATAGCCGTGCACAAGAGGATGCACTTCTAAACTCGGAGGAGTCAGATGAAGACGTGCCAAAGCACGGGAATGGAATCAACAACTCATATAGAAAGGAAGACCTTTGAGGTTACTGAACACCTCAAGAGGCAAGGCGGTGTAACTGAGACGCAGTTGCGGACATAATCTCTGAGGAGTTCTGTAGGAGCTCTACCAAGAGGGTATCGAGCGTGTGTAAGGAAAAAAAATCTGCTGTGAGTTCAGAAAGACCAGAATTCTGCCGAGGATTCTGAGAAGCTCTGTCTGGAGGGCATCGAGCGAAGTGTGTGAGTCCACAAGGGAAGTATAACTGTTGCATGTTCTGTGGAAGAGATACTCCGCCAGGAGGGTGTTGAGGGAGTGTGCAGACGTCATAGGAGGAAGGAACTCATTGAGTTCTATCATCTGAAGGAAGCATCCACTGAGGGAGCTTTCATTGGGTTACTGAATACCCAGAAGACTCAGCGAGAAGGTCGCTTGAGAAGAAGGATAGCGGGAGGCATCCATATTCTCCATCTGAGGGAGAAGAAAGACCAAATTCCCCAAGGGGTCTGAGTGTTCGTGGAAACGCAGGACAGATAACACTTTGTGCGCGAAGATTCTGCAAGGAGTATAGGAGTCAAAGGATCCTGTGAGAATCCAAGTGAGTAAAGCTCAAGAGGGATAGTTCCCTTGTGATATTCTTGAAGACGAGCACAAAAGATTCACATCGACGAAGGCGCGAGGGGAAGTCCCAAGCGCAGGCTGGGAAAACGAGTCACCGTAGAGGCACTTGGTCATTTTCCAAGAAATCCTTCAGGGAGAAGGAGCCAACGACCAGGATTCGCAGGAGAGATTCGCGAAGTCCTGCCGACCATCGGATCTGGGAGAGATTGTGGGGATTTAATCATCAGGCGCAAAGAGAACCGAGAGCCATCGGGATTCAGCTTATCGGGGTTTGCATAGGCAAGAGTTTCATAGTTGTTGAAATCACGAGTAGCGATTTCCTGATCTAATCGGAGCCGTTGATCGCCAGGGGGGCAGGTGGCACGATATCTCAGGAGGTCGGGATTCGACATTCGGGATTTTACAGTGCAAAGGAATTGCGACCGGTGAAATTGCGATCCCGCGATTCCCGATAGAGTGGAGAGAGGAGGTGATGTGGCTAGGGAGATAGCGCACGTGCCATCGGAGTTCGGGGTTCGGGTATTTGCGAAGGCAGCGAACCATGACATCATATGCATCGATTTCCTGATAGGGAAATCCCCGACAAAACAGAAGCGTTGACTGTTGACCCATCGGGGTTCGGGGGTTTGAGTAGCACGAGAACATGCCCACAAGTTTCGCGATATCGCGAAACCCGATTTCCCGAGAAAACTACCGGGAGATCAACAGAGTACCCTGTGGGTGACGAAAGGTCCCGATACGGGATCTGAGGGGCATTGTAGCTCTTCGTACCTGAGTTGAAGAAGGTCCTGGTGGAAGCGGTTGGACTGCGAGGGTCATGACTTTGCAGCAGTCGATATGAAAAAACCTAGAAATAGAAAACTTTCTTGCAGAAACCTACATTTGTTTAGGTTTTAATAAATTTGATGTTTTCTCAATGCATCCAATACAATTTTTAAATTTTTTAAGTGGTATTCTTTGTTGTTACTAAAAACTAGAATGTCATCAAAATAAAAGACAACAAACGTACTGATCTAGGTGGATATTGGTGGCCACCCACCTATTCCAAATTCCAATCGGGTGATCTTGACAGTTTTTCAGTTCAACACATTTCTCTGTAATGGGGAATTTCTTTGTAATTGTGGGTTCTACAATTTCGAGGCTATTCAAAAGCCCTACACAACATCTAGGTGGATAATGGTGGTTGTCCACCTATTCCAACTAGCTTATTTTGGAAGTTTTCATGTAAGTACATCTTTTTGTACTTCCAAGGCCATTTTAGGGCCCTAAACAATGTTTTATTATCTTTCCATAGTCAAGCTGTAGACATAGTTATAGTTTGAAAGAATAATGTGTAGTTCTTGAAAATACCTTTCCAACAGGCTATCACATGCCTAAAATAGAGATCATATGCAAAAGTTACGACCCTGAGAAGTTGATGTACTAACTTACCCCAATGGGGCCCACATGACTTTTGGTGCTTTATCTCCTAGGGTTAGGTTTTTGGATGTCTAGGATTTTTGCATTCATGTTTATTATAAAAAGGCTTTCAAAACCTCATTGGAATCATCTTCTTTTGAATGAGCATAGCCATCACATCTCTTCTCAGATATAAATCTGCCCCAATTCTAGCGAGTCTTGCACTCTGTATTTTACATTCTCTGTACATTTCTTTCATTAATAGAAATCATGTATTGTTTCATTTCTTTGTTTTTGGAAATATTTCTGTGTATTTAATTGTAATATCTCTACTTTCATTTTGTTCCAAAACTGTAATGACCCCTTCGTTATGACTACAAGCGAAGCAGAAGTGCAATTTTTTTATTTTTTTTGCGTTTTTAGGGCAAGAAGGCGATGAAGACAATATTTTACCTCACCAATGACGACGAACATAAGCATGAAGTCGAGGAAACAGGAAACTATGACTCAACGCACTTGCACAGGAGAAACGAGGTGAAACATGCGTTAAGACAACGAGAAACGACTACCTGCCTGACACAATAGGACCACACCTACAAGCCAAGGGACAATATCCCCCTCCCGACACAATGACCTTGATGAACAAAGACAATAACCTCAAGGCATGCGAACCAAGGCCTGAAGGCATTCATCCCATGCGCAAAAACAACTTACAACGCTCGACAAAACTCACATGGAAGGCACCGACTTCGACCAAGTTATCATTCGCCGCTATCCAAATAGGGCGCGCCATGATCCCCTCATCAGGAATAATGTTGCCCCTAGGTGATAAACGCATCAATAACCTTGGCGCAACACATCCTATGTGGACCAAGGACTCTAGAAAACTCCAACGAGCTAGGAGCCGAATACTGACAATGAGACTATACCCACACCCCACACAAAAGGTCGACGAGACACAGAAGGACAACTACCAGGGAAGTCATGGCTTCGTCAACCACCTGACCCATTCATCAAGTCTAAACTAGTCAACATTTACAAATTGTTTTTGACATTGAGTATCCATCGAAATTTAGCAAGTCTAAATTATGATTTAGTTTTTTACTTATCAACTGATTAACAATTAATACAATCCAATCATCCATTCTACTTTACACCATAGTCATTAATTTCAATCTAAATAACATCACCTTTGAATCAATCGACAATTCTACATTACAATCAAGCATTAATTTCAGTCGAAATAACCTCAATTTAGAATCAGTTTGGCAATGTTGCATTATGATTTAATCATTAACTACAAATTAATTTAGAAAGATTAATCTATACTTTGGTCAATACTCCTAAACTCATTTAACCATTAATCATGATCTAAAAGGGTAATTCTAAGTAATCCCCAAAATTACCATCTAACTATCAAACGACAATATATAACTACATTAGCCACATCAATGTAAAATGCTACAATATCACACTTGTAATCAATTAAATTACACATGTCGTCTATCTAAGATATCCGTACCAAAAATAACTAGATATATATAACATTAAGAAGGGAACTATTGACTGTTAACATTGTTGTGGCAATTAATATTAAGAAGGAAACTGTTGTCCTTTGACATTATTGTAGCAATTAGCCTGGCAATTAACATGGCAGTTACATAGAAATTAATCTGACCAATAACATGGTTGTAGCAATTCATGTTTGGTAGTAAGAAGGCTGGGTACACTCAAATTGAAGGAGAATAAGAAGACAATACAACTGCAGAAGGATCAACTCGTCGTCATTCAACAATCAACGCAATCAACATTCTAAATAGAAAATTCATGTCCCTTCAACAACGAACTCAGTCAAGTTTATTTTTGGGCAAATATGTGGTTATTTACATCAAACTCAGTCACATTTAATAGGAAAAACATGGGCATTTAAACAACAATATTGGTCTCATTTTAAAAGAAAAATCATGGGCATTTAAACAACAATCTCAATCTCATTTTAAAATAAAAATCGTGGGCATTTAAACAACAATTTGAGTCTCATTTTAAAAGCAAATTCGTGGGCATTTAAACAACAATCTCAGTCTCAGTTTAAAAGAAAAATCATGGGCAGTTAAATAACAATCTCGGTCTTATTTTAAAGGAAAAAACACGAGCATTTCAACAACAAACTCTGTCAACTTTTAAAAGAAAAAACGTGGGCATTTCAACGACAATCTCAGACACGTTTTAAATGGAAAAATCGTGGTTTCCCTTTTTCATTGCTCAGATGCCAAATGCAAACTCATACAGGAATGACCAAAACACCCTTCCCTTACCAGGATACCAATTATAAAAACGCAGACAGCGAAATGATTTTGTTTTTCCATTGCCAGGATACCAATACAATGCAGACATGAATATCACAAAAAAAACGTTTTTCCATTTCCAGGATAACAAATATAAAAATGAAGACAGGGAATCAAATCATTTTTCCATTGCCAGAATACTAATAAAATGCAGACATGAATAACAAATAAAAACGTTTTTCCATTTCTAGGATACCAATACAAAAATGCAGACATGAAATCAAATCATTTTTCCATTGCCAAAATACCAAATATAAAAATGCAGATAGGGAATCAAATCATTTTTCCATTTCTAGAATACCAATACAATGCAGAAAACAATAAAATAAACACAAGGATCCAATGGGAAAAGTCATTGAAATGATCGCAAGGATTCTATCAGTTAAGGTGCAGAGAAAAACCAACAAGGACGCAAGATAATCCATACACAGAAGTCTTTGCTAGATGGTGCAAGTCAAACAATCATCCAAGGACAATAACAAAGGTAGACAGCTGACAGGAACGTCCTTTTCTCATCATCCACGGATAGAAAAGAAGGGCATTGAGATCCATAGGTCTATTAACGTCGAATCAACGACCGTAGATTAGGCTCTTGGTCAACTTCTCAGGCGAGGACTGATGAGCTAGGGATGAAAGGAAAAAACTACCACAATCTTCACAAATCAATACACCATAGGGAGGTCAAGGCATGCTGGGAATCGAAGGCCATGGGAGTCAATCAATCATCGAGCTATAGGTTATGGAAAAATTAAAACATCAACTAGAACACTAAGACAATCAATTTACTTCCCCAATTAAACATGCAGATCCAAAGCATAAATCTTACTACAATCTACCATGCAAAAATAAAGAAAGCGTACGCTTGCTTGATCACCCTCTCTGAGTTGATGTCTCGCGTGCTTCATGCAACTCCCACTTGCCGACTGACGAGACTTCACCGGTACCTCCCAACCAATGCTAGGGGTAATTTACTTCCCCCCTTATCCCCCCGAGCCGCAAAGGGGCCACACACACTAACCAAGAATCAGCTAGCTCCCAGCTCACCTCGCAAGGCTGAGCTACCACTCATCACCGAGCTGGGTATCCCAATTCCCACAAGCTAAGTCAATCAAGTATAGATTTCTGCAGCATAACATTACGCCAAATAGAAGAGATCTCTCTTCCTCCTCCTCCCTCCTTTATATAGATTTTCGAAGTCCTTTACCTTCCCAAAATCCCATTTAAATTAATGTGTAATAAATTAATTCCTAAAAATCTTCCTCGTACAACTATCACCCATCCCCTTCATTCTTCCATAAATTAATTTCTTTAATTAATTAATTACCCCTATTTCCCTCACCCACCTAGAGTCACTCCTAGAATCGCTCCTAGGTGTCCCCAAATTCCCTTATAGGTTTTAATGACTTTCCCATTATTAATTTGCTAGTTCAGTTTAAATTAGAAATTTCTTAAATGGTAGATACCATTCTAAGTTGGACTAATTGTTTTTTCCTAGTGTTTCCCCTTTCTTTTAAGGTTTCCGTTTTTCCTAGTTTCCTAATTATTTTAGATTTCCCCTTTTTCCCTTTTTAATTAAACTCAAAAAGGCACGTGCAGAAACTTACCCTTCTTCCCCCTTTTTTAATGAATTAAATTTTTAATTAGCATAAAAGTAAAACAATCATTCCCCTTTTTAAGTTTTTATCCCAAAATATTTTTATAAAACACTTTAATTGTTTACCCTCTTCTTGTCACAAGGTTAATGAAGATTATGTTTATTATTTATTTATTTATTTTATATATGTTTATTATTATTATTATTATTATTTTATAAAAAGCTAAAATTTTACCACCAGCAAAGATTAGACCTAGACCTTAATTTTTGTGTTGGGCGACAATTTATTAGGGAAATTGTTTTAAAAATTTCTTATCACGTTATTCATCCTAAGGCCATCTAGGTTCATTCATTTATCATTAAAAACGCGATGTGCCCTTCAGAACACACTAGGCGCTGCAAGGGTGTCACTCGCCTGATCTATTTCCCTTGCATAACGTGCCCTTTAGAATGCACTACGTGCTCCAAGGGTGCCACTTGCCTCTTTCCATTTTTCTTCCATGACATGCCCTTCACGATGCACCATGTGCTCCAAGGGTGTCACTCGCCTCTTGACTGACTTGGTAGACATCAAAAACCCCTAGAGTTAATACTCCGCCAGGTGAACTTATGGGAGACTAAGGTCCTCTAAGGAATAAGGCCCCCGCCTTATTGCGTGCCCCTTAGAATCATCGTGAGTGACTGTCGCAGTCTGCCTTCACAACATCGTGGGTCCTCTCGAACTAGGTAAACGTTAACCTACAGTTTGAGCCACGACAGGAGTGCTAGTAGAATGTGTCAGGGTTGTTGTCCACACCTCTCCCTCAACATCTGTGGTAGTCGTGCGTGACCCCTCTACTCCACATGTGAGTCTGGTCGGAAATCTATCGTCAGTCTGCATCATCAATGAATCATGTGAGAAATATATCCATAATCATATCGTCTAATTAGATGCACTAATATCACATATAAAACAATCAAACCCCAATAGCTCACTCCCTGACTCTATCCGGAGTCCAAGGGATTCCATCGATGCCTCTGCACCCTCGAGGTCTGAAATCCTACACACTCAGTAAAACCAAGTCAATAGCACCTGTATATGTCAATGCAACAAAACAACATGACATCTACCCATAATGCCTCATAATCAAAATCAATGTTTTAATAACATAATAATCTGGATCACTTGCGAGCAAGTGTCCTCAAAGAATAAGTTCGCTCAATGCACAAGAGTAGGATGTTACATACACCCCCTCTTGGTCTAAACTTCATCCTGAAGTTTCATAGTATAAGTGCCGAAATAATGTGTATTACAGTATCATAAGTCTATCTATCAAACAAAAATGGAAACTGCTAGCACATATCATATGCATCGTCCCAGGTCGTCGAGTGCGGACTATAGTTGTCCCACTGGACCTTGACTTGATCTATTGCTCGACGTCGTAGCTGTCGAACATGATGATTCAAGATGCGGATTGGCTCAGCAGTGAGATCCGCCTCATTCGATACCTACAAGGAACTCAAGTCAATAACATGTGTAGAATCACTAATATAATGTCTCAAAATAGATACGTGAAAAACATCATTCATACGCCTCAAAGAATCAGGCAAGGCTAGTTGATAGGCCACGGGCCCCTTTCTCTCCACAATATTGAAAGGTTCCACAAACCTAGGAGAGAGTTTATCTCCCTTTCCAAACTTGATCGAAATCTTATGCGGTTTAACCTACAAGAAAATTTGATCACCGACCTCGTAACTATGGTCGACACGGTGCGCATCGACATAACTCTTATGCCGATCCTGCGCTTCTTTAATCCTTTGTCTTATTGTTTGCATTTTCTCTTCCATTTCTTGGATCGCTTCTAGTCCCACCAGGACCCTATCCTCAAGTCAATCCCAACTCAAAGGCATCCGACATGGTTGCCCATAAAGAAACTCTAAAGGCGCCATCTTAATGGTGCTTTGGTAACTATTGTTATAAGTGAATTCCACCAGTGGCAAGAATTATTCCCAATACTTTTGTTGGTCCATCATGTACATGTGCAACATGTCCTCCAAGGTCTAGTTTGTTTTTTTAGTCTGCCCATAAGTCTCCGGGTGATGTGTCGTACATAAGTTAAGTTGGGTTCCCAAGGCCTCTTGGAAACTCGTCCAAAATCGTCCAATAAAAACTGATCCTCGATCGGATATAATCCTCTTAGGCAAACCATGCAACCTCACGATCTCACTGATGAAAGCTCTAGCTATGTCAGGTTCTTGATATTTTGTACGCACAGGAGTAAAGTGAGCACTCTTTGTCAAAGTGTCTACTACTATGAAAATTGAGTCGTGTCTCCTTGCTGTCAGTGGAAATCCAACAATAAAATCCATCAAAATAACCTCCCATTTCGATTCTGTAATAGTGTGTGGCTGTAGTAATCCTATTGGATGTCTATGTTAAGCCTTTACCTGCTGACATTCTAGACATTTGGCCACATAGTTGACTATATCTTCCTTCATTCCCTTCCAGAAGAATAAGGGTTTAAGGTTTTCCCTCATCTTCGTGACTCCTGGGTCAGTCATGTACACTGCTCTATGAGCCTTGTTTAATATCAAACTCCTCAATTCGGTGTTCGGTGGTACGTAAATCTGATTTTTAAACCTCAGTAATCCATCATCGTCAAATGTAAATCCTTCAAATCTTGGTACCATCATTGTGTTTTGTCCAATAAAACTCTCGACCTCTTTGTACCAATCATCGTCACACTATAAAGTTAGAATATTTTCACATAGATTCGTTTGAAGAGGCAACGCCGAAAAGATGCGTGGTCTCCGACTCAATGCATCTGCCACTCTGTTCACTTTTCCTTTTATGTAAGTAATCTCAAAGTCCTACTCGCTAAGAAATTTCGATCAACTCCATTGTCATGCGTTCAAGTCGCTTTGCGTAAAGATGTGCTGTAGTCCACAGTGGTCAGTCATTACTTCAAATTTTCGTCCAACAAGGTAGTGTCTCCAAACCTTGAAGGCATATATGATGGCTAACAACTCCAAATCATGCCTCACGTAGTTCTCCTCATGCCTTCTCAGTTTCCTCGAGATGTAAGCGATCACTCGTCCTTCTTGCATCAAGACTCCACCTAAGCCTTCCTTTGATACGTCAGTGCATACCAAGAAGTCTGCATCCATGTCAGGGACCTTTAGTATCAGTGTTGTTTTCAACAACTCCTTGAGCCTCCGAAGTGCTTCCAGGAATTTCTCGGTTCAAACAAACTTCTTGTTTTTCTTTTGCAATTCCATGATCAGATTTGCTATCTTCGAAAATTCCTCGACAAACCATCAATAGTATCCTGCTAAACCCATGAAGCTACGCACTTCTGGGACATTCATTGGCGTAGGCCATTCCATAATAGCCTTGACCTTTGTTGGATCCAGGATGATACCTTTGTCGGATATGACATGGCCCAAGTAATGAATCCTTGATTGATAAAATGAGCATGTGGACAACTTTCCATACAATTTGTGCTCTCGCAAACACTGTAGTACCAAGTGAAAGTTCTCTTCATGCTCCTCCATTGTCTGAGAGTAAATCAAAATATTGTCAATGAATACTTGGACAAACTTGTCCAAGTACTCGCGGAACACCCCATTCATCAAACTCATGAATACCCCTAGGGTTTTCGTCAATCCAAACAGTAAAACAGTAAACTCGTAATGTCCAAACCTCATCTTAAAGGCATTCTTAGGGACATCATCCTCCTTAATCTGTAATTGGTGGTATCCTGATCGCAAGTCGATCTTTGAGAAAATTGTTGTGCCCTTCATTTGATCGAATAGATCATCAATCCTTGGCAATGGATACTGATTCTTGATCGTTTCCTTGTTCAACTGACGATAGTCAATGTAGAGCCTCCACGACCCATCGTTCTTTCATATGAAAATGACATGTGCACCCCATGGTTACACACTTGGGTGTATCAGTTCCAAGTCCAACAATTCTTTCAGTTGCATTCTCAACTCCTGTAAATCTGAGGTCGACATCTGATAAGGTTTTCTAGCTATCGATTCAATCTTCGGTTTTAGGTATATAGTAAACTCCAATTCTCTCTCCAACAGCATCCCAGGTAACTCCTCTGGAAAGACGTCTACAAACTCTCTCACCACCAGAAGTGTTCTAGACCTTCCGCTACTTCCTTATAGTTTAATGCAAGGATCGCATAAAGCTTGCACCCCTTGCGCATGCTCTTTCGTAGCTGCAAGGAAGAGATGAAACTCAGGGAAAATCCCTAGTTCCAACCTACAATCACACGTCTTTGTCCCTCATCATCGACCAAGATCAACCATTTTGTCTTATAGTTCAGTATCGCCTCATGCTATTCCAACCAGTCCATACCAATCATGACATCATAAGATCCTAAGATCGTGACGTACAGGTTGGCTCTGGTGACAAACTCTCCCAAGTTAAGGGTATAGCCCGTAACCTTTCCTCCAACCTTTTGTTTGGCTCCTGAAGCCATCTCTATGAAGCTAAAATCATCCTATTCAACTACCTTTAACTTAATCCTTTTTAGCACTGCACCAAAAATGAAACTCTCAGTAGCATCGGGATCTATCAAATACTAAGGGTCTGGTTAGCGATGGTACCTGACGTCTCGAGCACAGTCAACTGGCACTCTTCCTGGAAGTTATTCACCACTACATGAATTCGATGGACCTTTCCCAAATCTCCCATGGTAGTGGGTCCGACTGATCATGATGCTCTAGTCCTATTCACTGGGTCGTTGCGTTGGAAATGTGGCTCCCCACATTCCAACATACTTTCTTTGGTCAAGTAATCCTGGCAACCGAAGTAGAAGCTAAATTATAACAATAATGCCAACACAAACTTGTTGACCGTAAGTTTCTCAGTAATTTGGGTGCGGAGAATACGGAAGCAGCTCCAAAACGGGCCTCGTACTTGGGCCCCATGTAGTTGCCTTGTCACAAGGAATCGAAATCATGGAGTTGACGCTCAATGAAATCCTTAGAAGATACCTCTCCTGGAATCGTTCCTTGAACAATTCCCATGACACTTCGTCAATGGCCATGTTTAGCTGCGGTAGGAGCATCTTCCACCATAGAAGAGAGCTCCCCTTCAGTTGAAAGATAGCCATGCGGACCTTCATGTTGGAGGTATAGTCGTGAAGTGCAAATCACATCTCCATATTCTCCAACCATGCCTCGACGACTGCACCATCCGAGGCACCAAAGAACTCAGGAAATTTGACCTTCTCAAGCTCATATTGAATGCTACCAGTACCAACTGGAGAATGTGGTGGACCCTCAGGGGGTGCCGACGCTCTGGAATCATCTCTGTCCAAACGGCTGATCAATGCCTCAGACATGTGATGAAAAGATCTCATCATTCCGACCACATGACCTAATGTTATCTACTCCTGCCTGACAACCTGTTCGTCTCCCTGGGGGTTAGACCCCTTAGGAGTGGATGCAAATGGAGGCGTTGCGCCTCCTCCCCTAGCACCCCGTCGTCTACCTTCACGGTGTCCTCTAACCATGATTACCTGCATGAGTACGAGTCAACTTAATTAGAAGCATTATAATCAATCATATCAACGAAAGATGTAGTGATCCGAAGTCGCGGGTTGAACCCGCTCTGATGCCATATGTAACAGCTCCTTCGTTACGACTACAAGCGAAGCAAAAGTGTAATTGTTGTTTTTTTTTTTTTTGCGTGTTTTTAGGGAAAGAAGGCGATGAAGAAAACAATTTACCTTACCACTGATGACGAACGTAAGCATGCAGTCTAGGAAACTAGAAAATATGACTCAACGCACTAGCACAGAAGAAACGGGGTGAAACATGAGTTAATACAAGGATAAATGAATACCCTCCTGACAGAATAGGACCATGCCTACAAGCCAAGGGACAGCATCCCCCTCCCAACACAATGACCTTGACAAACAAAGACTAGAACATCAAGGCGCGCGAACCAACGCCTGAAGGCAATCAACCCGTGCACAAAAACAACTTACAACACTTGACAACACTCACACAGAAGGCACCAACTCTGACCAAGTTATCATTTTCCACTATCCAAATAGGGCATGCCATGATCCCCTCATCAAAAATCATGTCGTCCCCAGGTGATAGATGCGTCAATAACCTTGGCGCAACACATCCTATCTGGACCAAGGACTCTAGAAAACTCTAACACGCTAGGAGCCGAATACTGACAGGGAGACTATACCCACACCCTACACAAAAGGTCGATGAGACACAAGAGGACAACTACCAGGGAAGTCACGGCTTCGTCAACCACCCAACCCATTCATCAAGTCTAAACTAGTCAACATTTACAAATTGTTTTTGACATTGAGTATCCATCGAAATTTAGCAAGTCTAAATTATGATTTAGTTTTTAACTTATCAACTGATTAACAATTAATACAATCCAATCATCCATTCTACTTTACACCATAGTCATTACTTTCAATCTAAATAACATCACCTTTGAATCAATTGCCAATTCTACATTACAATCAAGCATTAATTTCAGTCGAAATAACCTCAATTACGAATCAGTTCGGCAATGCTGCATTATGATTTAATCATTAACTACAAATTAATTTAGCAAGATTAATCTATACTTTGGTCAATACTCCTAAACTCATTTAACCATTAATCACCATCTAAAAGGGTAATTCTAGGTAATCCCTGAAATTACCATCTAACTATCAAATGACAATATATAACTACATTAGCCACATCAATGTAAAATGCTACAATATCACACTTGTAATCAATTAAATTATACATGCCGTCCATCTAAGATATCCGTACCAAAAATAAATAGTTGTCTATAACATTAAGAAGGGAACTATTGATTGTTAACATCGCTGTAGAAATTGACATCGTTGTGGCAATTAATATTAAGAAGGAAATTCCCCCGGGGGGGTAGCTCAATTGGCAAGTGACGTGAAAATGAAGTTCCATGAGGTTTCGAGTTCAATTCCCCCCGACTTACCTTGTGTGCCACGTAAGGGGCATCGTGGGCACACCTGGAGGTTATAGTGGTAGCGGTTGGATAACACGGCCACGTGTAACGCGAGCACATGCTCAACTAGTTGTTGATTCCTCCAGACACAAAAAAAAAAAAAATATTAAGAAGGAAATTGTTATCCTTTGACATTGTTGTAGCAATTAGCCTGGCAATTAACATGGCAGTTACATAGCAATTAATCTGACCAATAACATGGTTGTAGCAATTCATGTTTGGTAGTGAGAAGGTTGGGTACACTCAAATTGAAGGAGAATAAGAAGACAAAACAACTGTAGAAGGATCAACTCGTGGTCATTCAACAATCAACACAGTGAACATTCTAAATAGAAAATTCATGTGCCTTCAACAACAAACTCAGTCAATTTTTTTTTGGGGCAAATCTATGGTTATTTACATCAAACTCAGTCACATTTAATAGAAAAAATGTGGGCATTTAAACAACAATCTCGGTCTCATTTTAAAAGAAAAATCGTGGGCATTTCAACAACAATCTCGGTCTCATTTTAAAAGAAAAATCTTGGGCATTTAAACAACAATCTGAGTCTCATTTTAAAAGCAAAATCACGGGCATTTAAACAACAATCTCAGTCTCATTTCAAAAGAAAAATCGTGGGCATTTAAACAACAATCTCATTCTCAATTTAAAAGCAAAATCGTGGGCAGTTAAACAACAATCTCTGTCTTATTTTAAAAGCAAAAATGTGGGCATTTCAATAGCAATCTCTATCAACTTTTAAAAGAAAAACATGGGCATTTCAACGGCAGTCTCAAACACATTTTAAATGGAAAAATCGTGGTTTCCCTTTTTCATTGCCTGGATGCCAAATGCAAACGCATACAGGAATGACCAAAATGCCCTTCCCTTACCAGGATACCAATTATAAAAATGCAGACAAGGAAATGATTTCGTTTTTCCATTTCTAGGATACCAATACAACGTAGACATGAATATCACAAAAAAAATGTTTTTCCATTTCCAGGATACCAAATATAAAAATGCAGACAGGGAATCAAATCGTTTTTCCATTTCCAGAATACCAATATAATGCAGACAGGAATAACAAATAAAAACGTTTTTCCATTTCCAGGATACCAATACAAAAATGCAGATAGGAAATCAAATCATTTTTCCATTGCCAAAATACCAAATATAAAAATGCAGACAGGGAATCAAATCATTTTTCCATTTCTAGAATACTAATACAATGCAGACAACAATAAGAGAAATGCAAGCATCCAATGGGAAAATTCATTAAAATGATCGCAAGGATTCTACCAGTCTAGACGCAGAGAAAAACCAAAAAGGATGGAATATAATCCATACGTAGAGGTCTTTGCTAGATGGCGTAAGTCAAGCAATCAACCAAGGACAATAACAAAGGTAGACGGCTGATAGGAACATCCTTCATTCATCATCCACGCATAGAAAAGAAGGGCGTTGAGATCTATAGGTCTATTAACGTCGAAGCGGCGACCATAGATCAGGCTTGTGGCCGACTTCTTAAGTGAGGACTGATGATCTAGGGATGAAAGGAAAAAACAACCACAATTTTCACAAATCAATACACCACAGTGCAGTCAAGACATGCCGAGAATCGAAGGCCATGGGAGACAATCAATCATCGAGCTATAGGCTATGGAAAAATTCAGTCATCAACTAGAACACTAAGACAATCAACTTACTTCCCCAACTAGACATGCAGATCCAAAGCAGAAATCCTACTACAATCTACCATGCAAAAATAAAGAAAGCGTACCTTTGCTTGATCGCCCACTTTGAGTTGATGTCTCGCGCGCTCCGTGCAACTCTCACTTGCCAACTGACGAGACTTCACCGGTACCTCCCAGCCAATGCTAGGGGTACTCTTCTTCCCCCTTAGCCCCCCGAGCCACAAATAGGCCATGCACACTAACCAAGAATCAGCTAGCTCCCATATCACCTCGCAAGGCCGAGCTACCACTCCTCACCGAGCTGGGTATCCCAACTCCCACAAGCTAAGTTAGTCAAGTATAGATTTCTGCAGCGTAATGTTACACCAAACAGAAGAGATCTCTCTTCCTCTTCCTCCCTCCTTTATATATATTTTTGAAGTCCTTTACCTTCCCAAAATCCCATTTAAATTAATGTTTAATAAATTAATTCCTAAAAATCCTCCTCATATAAGTGTCACCCATCCCCTTCATTCCTCCATAAATTAATTTCTTTAATTAATTAATTACCCCTATTTCCCTCACCCACCTAGAGTCACTGCTAGAATCGCTCCTAGGTGTCCCCAAATTCCCTTACAGGTTTTAATGKCTTTCCCCATTATTAATTTTCTAGTTCAATTTAAATTAGAAAGTTCTTAAATGATAGATTTACTAAGTTGGACTAACTATTTTTTCCTAGTGTTTCCCCTTTCTTTTAAGGTTTCTGTTTTTCCTAGTTTCCTAATTATTTTAGATTTCCCCTTTTTCCCTTTTTAATTAAACTCAAAAAGGCATGTGCAGAAACTTACCCTTCTTCCCCCTTTTTTAATGAATTAAATTTTTAATTAGCATAAAAGTAAACCAATCATTCCCCTTTTTAAGTTTTTATCCCAAAAGATTTTTATAAAACACTTTAATTGCTTACCCCCTTCTTGTCACAAGGTTAATGAAGATTATATTTATCATTTATTTTATTTTATTTTATTTTTATTTTATATATGTTTATTTTTATTATTATTATTATTATTTATAAAAAGGTAAAATTTTACAACCAACAAAGATTAGACCTAGACCTTAATTTTCGTGTTGGGTGACAGTTTATTAGGGAAATTGTTTTAAAAATTTCTTATCACGTTATTCGTCCTAAGGCCATCTAGGTTCATTCATTTATCATTAACAACATGACGTGCCCTTCATGATGCACTAGCTGCTCCAATAGTGCCACTCGCCTCATATGTTTCCCTTACGCGATGTGTCCTTCAAGACGCACTACGTTCTCCAAGGGTGCCACTCACCTCTTTCCATTTTTCTTGCGTGATGTTACCTTCAGGATGCACCACGTGCTCCAAGGGTGCCACTCACCTCTTGACTGACTTGGTAGACATCAAAAACCCCTAGAGTCAATACTCCGCCAGGTGAACTTGTGGGAGACTAAGGTCCTCTAAGGAATAAGGTCCCTGCCTTATTGTGCGCCCCTTAAAATCATCATGAGTGACTTTCGCAGTCTACCCTCACAACATCGTGGGTCCTCTCAAACTAGGTAAATGTTAACCTATAGTTCGAGCCATGACAGGAGTGTTAATAGGTTGTGGCAGGGTTGTTGTCCACACCTCTCCCTCAACATCTCTGGTAGTCGTGCGTGACCCCCCTACTGCACATGTGAGTCTGGTCGACAAGCTATCATCATCCAACATCATATATGAATCATGTCAGAAATATATCCATAATCATATCGTCTAATCAGATGCACTAATATCACATATAAAACAATCAAACACCAATAGTTCACTCCCCGACTCGATTCGGAGTCCAAGGGGTTCCATCAATGCCTCTGCACCCTCGAGGTCTAAAATCCTGCACACTCAGTAAAACTGAGTCAATATCACCTGTCTATGTCAATGCAACAAAACAACATGACATCAACCCATAATGCCTCATAATCAAAATCAATGTTTTAATAGCTTAATAATCCGAATCACTTGCGAGCAGGTGTCCTCAAAGAATAAGTTCGCTTATTGCGCAAGAGCGGGATGCTACAGAAAATAATCTGGATGAGTGGTATTAGAGGAGGCTTCTCTTGATCATTTTTTAGTGCATGTCCCCAAAAAGGTCCGAGTATAGCAAGTTGGGTATCGAGCTTGTCTCTCTTGAGGACAATCACTCTCGCATGCCCAAGAAACCCTCCATGGAGGAAGAAAAGAAAAACGATGGAGAAAAAATTTCTATTAACATGTTTCTTGAGCAAGCTCTCGTGAAACAGAGGGATTAAATGATGGGGAATTTCTCCCACATCCTTCAACACCTGTCAATAGCAATAGACGCATCTTCATCAAGCGACCACTTTGGAGGAACCTCTCCCTTCAAGGTACAAGTTAATTTTGATATTCTTGTATTTGAAGGTCAGCTAGATAAGGATGCCTTCGAAAAATGGTTAAGTATGCTAGAAGGTTATTTCTCTGTTCACAATTTTCCAATAGGGAAAATATCACCTTCGCACTCCTCAAGGCTCTCCCCCATGTCAAACATTGGTGGGAAAATTACTAGGAGAAAAGTTCCACAGAGGAATATGGAATATATGGACTTGAGCCCACTTTGGATTTTTTTGTGGATGAGTTCAAGGAAAAATACTACCCCGTTGATAACTATAAAGATCAATACATGAGATGGACCACACTGCGACAAGACAAGAGCCAAACAGTGCCAGAGTTCACAAATACTCTTCATACCTTGTGCACCAAGATGTTTATCAAAGAGTCTTAGTGGCATCTGGTTCTGAATTACCATGGGGATTTTCATAGGTACATCCAAAACGAAATGTATTTCCTAAAAATCTCATCATTGGGAGCTGCCTATTGATATGCTGCCAAAATCGAGCAAAAATTTAGGAACGAGAACAAATGGTAGTTTGGGTCTGCAAATATGCAACAACCAAAGCATGGTACAGATGACCCTAACCAACAGCCTCATGAAAAAAAATCCAAGACACAGAAAAAGAAGGGTAAAGGAAAGACGAAGAATGACACTGGGAGGTGGTGCAAATTCCACAAAATCCCCTAGGAAAACATTGGTAAATGTCGCTCGAAACAATCATTGGTGGCCAAGATCAAAGACAAGGAGATGAACCCTGATTCAAAATATGACCCATAAAATATTGAAAATAGATAGATCATCAACGCAGAGCCCATTGTTATTGTTGTGACCACAAAAATTAAACCAAAAGAACCATTAGATCTTGAAGAGGGGGAGTGCCTCTTCCATTCACAAATGTGGTTGAAGGGTACCCCACTACATTTCATTGTTGGTAGTGACAGCCAAAACAAATCCATCTCAGTTGAGGTCGTCAAACAATTGGTGTTGTCGAGAACACCACACCCGAAGCCATACAAAATTGGGTGGCTTCACCATGGACGAGATCTCCATGTTAGCTAGTAGTGTCGCATGTCCTATGGCATCCAACCCTTCAAGGATGAGGTAGTGTGTGATGTTTCCCCTCTTGATGTCTGTGATGTTGTTTTGGGCCAACCATATATGTGGAAACGCCATGTTGTTTATGAGTCTCGACGCCATAGTGCCATTACTAATCTGGGGGGTTAGATCTATAGGATACCATATGTAGTTCTGACTACTATTCCACCAAAACAGTTCCATAAGGTAGTCTCTCATACTGAAAAATTCATCCTCTTCACAGTCTATTCAAAGGATGTACAAAAGGACACTACAACAACTGCAACCTCAACACCTTTTATCCTATAGAAGCATATTGCAGAAGAGAAAGAAGATATTGTTTCTTCACCTACGATGGTGCCTACACAATGCCCCGTCAAGCCTAGCGACAACATGTTGGTGGAACAGATTCAACCTTGCTAGCAACGGGTTCGTGACAGCCTTCCAAAGACCAAGCAATGCAACTTCTCCATCAAGGCACATAGCTCACCAAGATTCAGATTCAACAAACGATTTCCCATCTTCCCTAGACACTCAATGCAATGGAGACCATTTCTTCCTAAGGGGGGATTATTGATCCAGGTGGATATTGGTGGCCACCCACCTGTTCCCAATTCCAACTGGCTCATCTTGACAGCTTTCAGTTCAACATGTTTCTCTGTAATGGGCACATTTCTTTGTAATTGAGGTTTTTTCACTTCAGGGGCTGTCCTGAAGCCCTACACAGCATCCAGGTGGATAATTGTGGCTTTCCACCTATTCCAACTGTCTTATTTTGGAAGTTTCATGTCAATACATCTTTTTGTACTTCCAGGGCCGTTTTGGGGCCATAAACAATGTTTTCTTGTCTTACCACAATCAAATTGTAGGCAAAGTCAGAGTTTGATGACATAATGCTTAGTTCTTGAAAATACCTTTCCAATAGGCTATCAAACACCTAAAATGGAGATCGTATGCAAATGTTACGACCCCTGGAAGTTGATGTACAAACTTACCCCAATGGGGCCAACATGAATTTTGGTGCTTCATCTTCTAGAGTCAGGTTTTTGGATCTCTAGGGTTTTGGCATTCATTTTTATTATAAAAAGGCTTTCAGAGTCTCATTGTAATCATCTTCTTGTGAATGAGCATAGCCGACACATCTCTTCTCAAAGATAAAGTTTCCAAGATTCTAGCGAGTCTTGCACTCTGTATTTTTACAGTCTCTATACATTTCTTTCATTAATAGAAATCATGTATTGTTGTATTTCTCTGTTTCTGGCAATATTTATGTGTATTTCATTGTAATATCTCTTCTTTCATTTCATTCTGAAAATAATCTGGATCACTTACCAATATAAGGTCGAAGCACAATATTCATCAACCACATGAAATTACTAGGTGCATTGGAAAACTTGAACGGAATCACCATCCATTCATATAGTCCATCCCTATTCTTGAAGGCAATTTTCTATTCATCCCCTTCGTGAGTTCATATCTATTGGTATCCACTTTGCAAATCAATATTACTAAAATGTTTAGATTCAATTAGTGCATCCATAATGTCGTCCAAACACAGTATAGGAAACTAATATTTTATGGTAATTTTATTGATTGCTCTACTATATGTGCACATCCTCCATGTATTTTCCTTTTTTAGAGTCAACAATGTTGGTACAATGTAGGGACTCATGTTTTATTTTACCAAGCCTTTATTTATAATTTATGTTGGATTACTGAGAGGGGGGGTGAATCAGTAATAACGTAATTATAATCCATTTTCTTCAAATGTTATATCAATGTAGAATTATTATCCAATAATGAGCAGTAATAAATAAACAATCACACACATACACAGTACACCCGTGTTTTACGTGGAAACCCAAATCGGGAGAAAACCATGGAATTGTTTTTCTTATATGTCTTGAAGAATTACATTCATTGGAAGCACCAACTTCCTTTGTTTTCCAGCTGCAACTGGAAGGAGGCTCCAACACCCTAGTTTCTCAGGATACAACCTGAGGGAAGCTCCAACTCCCCAAATATCTGGCTACAACCATAAGGAGGCTACAACCTCCAATGCTCTCCGGATACAACCGGAAGGTGGCTACAACCACCTATCCTTGCCCCGTCCTGCCACCCTGAAGTAGAAATAGAATGATGGAACCACTGTCACACTATCACTGTGAGATATACCACTGTAAACCTGTACCAATAAATCGGAACCATGCATCAACCATGCATCAACCTATACCTCAACCTGTAATCAACCTGTACCACAAAAAAGTGCATCAACCATGCACCAATCTGTAATCAATATGTACCATAAACAAGTGCATCAACCATGCACCAACCTATAATCAACCTGTACCATAAACAAGTGCATCAACCATGCACCAACCTGTAATCAACCTGTACCATAAAAAAGTGCATTCAACCATGTGCCAAGTATGTACCAATCATGTGTCAACTACTCATTAACTATGACTCATCAATATGTACCAACATCATCAACTATACACCTCATGTATGTGCGCCAACTCATCAACTACTTGTCTCAACCATGTACTCAACATGTACCTCAACCAAAATCCCTCATCAATTTCATCATCCAAATCTGATTTGTAGCTCTGTAATAGACCTGGTTTATATGATCACATTCCTTCAAACCTTACTTAACTTTAAAAACAAGAGACTAGCATTTTCATCAAACTTTTCTTTAGTCTCACATGCCTAGTTTTGTATTAGTCAACAACCCTAACTTGAAGTAATCATAACTTTGAACCTGTAATGTATAAAGATTAGAAACTTATACACAATGTTCTTCAATGTTTTTTATGCAATTACTCAAAGTGGAACTACTTGGAACCTCTCAGAAAAGGCGTTATAGCAAAAATGGCATACCTTGCTGAATTCTGGATTATTCTAGAGAGCGACATTGTAGAGCGTGCCCCACACAAAATGTTTGATGAAATGATCTAAAACTATTACAAAGAATAATACAGATTGCACCCTAACCAACACAATTGGTCTCACTGAATTTAGATCTATTATGAAGAAGTTATGACGTTTTTACCCGAAACACCTGATTTTGACTAGTTTCAGGACTGGCCACAAACCCTATTTTCCATAGAGTGTAACTCCCAAAATACAACGACCCACAAGATTAATTTTTAACCACAGATACTTGGATATGTTTTGTCACTTGCATAGTGATTTCAGGATCTGAATCATTATAGAAAAAAAAAA
>ML805873.1:215786-248338 GCA_009831015.1 Picea engelmannii
TCTCAAATGCTTTAATTGTGGTAGAATAGGACATATTGTTGAAAACTGTTACTATAAAAAGAGAATTCTCAACAATAAAAAGAGCTTCTACTCCAAGGATGATGACATCTCCTCAGATGAGAGTGATGAAGAAGATAATGATGCAGGAGAAGTCCTCTTCATAACCCAAGAAACCTAGGATGATGATCATAAGAATTCTAAAGAAGAAGAAATCATTTGTGAAGAAGATTCAGATGAAGAAACCAACCTTGATTCCTTTTGGGGATACAAGGACAATGCAGAGAGTGAACAAGAAGATGAGAATCTTGAAAAGTTGAAGCATGTTGAAACTGAAAATAGTAAGCTTAGAAACACAAACATAATACTAAAAGGTGAATTGAGTAGTTGTGAAGAAGAGAATTACAAACTTGAAAAGACCATTAATAGCTTGAAGGAACAATTAGAGGATTATGAGAAATTGAAAGAAGAATTGGATCACACAAAAGGGGAGCTACTATTGACAACAAAAAGGTTGAAGAAGTTCGAAAAAAGCACTGAAAAATTAGATGAGATCCTTAGCAGTCAAAGATCTCCAAACGTCAATACAGGACTAGGATACAATGATAGTTTGAAGACAACAAAACAAGAGAAGGAAGTTGAAAATGATGAAACCAACACTCCAGAACGAGTTGAACAACAAGATAGAAAACTAGAATTCAAAAGGAATGAGACATTAAGAAGATTCTCTCCCATCAGGTATGAAAGCAATCATTATGAAGGAAACTACAGAAGAATAGATCGTGAACCCAGATGGACCACACCACAAAGAAGATCAGTTACGCGTAGGTATCAAAATTTATTTCTTGGACATTGTTATACTTGTGGAAATTTTGGACACAAGGCAATCAATTGTAGAATCAATGGAAGGAATAACTATGCAAGCTACATGAATGGTGAAAATAGTACATATGAAAATGTTCGTAGACCTTTCAACAGAAATTATAATCCATTTGACCCATTAATGGATCAAAATATTGTATGCTACAAGTGCAATAATCTTGGTCACAAAGCACGGTATTGTAGAGAGATGAAGGAAGATAATCATATGCCAAATGTCTGCATACCAACTACAACATGGAAAAGGAAAGAAATTCCAAACAATGAAAATTTTCAAATAGCATTAGTCGCTAAAGAATGCAAAGAAGAAGATGAATGGTTCATAGAAAGTGGGTGCTCATCTCATATGACCGGAGATCAAAGCAAATTTGTCAGCTTGAAGAAAAAGAGTGGAAATGTTGCATTTGGAGATGACTCATCAACCAAAATACTTGGAAAAGGAACTGTAAATCTTGGAAGTGAAAATGTAAAAGCCGGAAAAGTCTTATTGGTTGAAGATTTAAAGAATAATCTCCTCAGTGTCAGCAAAATATGTGATCAAGGATACACTCTTACATTTGGCTCCCGAAAATGTAAAATCAGAGAAAATAACTCAGGAAGATTGGTTGCAACTGCAACAAGAAGACCGAACAACATATACATCCTAGACATGAAGAAGAGAGAGAATACAAAATCCACAGAAAATGATTCCAAGAAAAAGTCCCAAAGACCAAAAATAAGGATGAATTATTATTGAGTGCCACATGTTCAGGGGGAGCAGCCCCAAAGAAGAAGGCTACCTTTTGTCATTAAACTCAGGGGGAGCAGCCCTAAACTTTGCCATTGATGTCAAAGGGAGAGAGAAATTGGGATCATGATGATAGGGGGAGCATGAGTGTTGCCATCAATGACAAAAGGGGAGATTGTTGGAAGATTGGTTGTTGTCATTGATGTCAACCCTAGTCATGGGTTTTGGACCACAAGATTGATGAAGGTATTTGGACATGAAGGAAAATGCACATGCAGATACAACACCCATGGATGGAAAGTATACATCATGTTGTTTCCGGTGGTATGTGGCATGTCACGTGGATCCTCATGGTTGAGGAGAAATGAATTTTTGAAGATGACAAAGTGAATTGTACATGTAGGCCCTGAAGATAATTACAGAAAATAATTACAAAATAAGAAAGTGTCAGGTCGGCCCTAATGTTAAAAGGAAGTGACATAAATGGTATAAATAAACATTATTATACATTCATTTGATACAAGTTGAATTTCAGAGGTAATAAAAAGAAAAAAAGGTTGGATTTCAAGGGAGGATGAAGTCTTTTGGTGATGTGTTCTAAGTATCAACAAATATTACCTTCTACCTTGCTACAAGCCTACAAGCTTATATACCCTAACATCCTTGTTGCTAACATTTTAGTAGTGATTAATAATGGAAGAAAATAACAAGGGTTTAACTAGTTGTTTATTTTTTTCTGGTGGGAAACTCTATAAAAGTATTATTGGGAAATTCATAGGGCCTCCCTTATAGAGAGTTGAGTTGGCATGTCTCCATGGCCATATATCATGGTGCCAACTGGATCCATATCCTATCCTGGCATAGAGTATCAATCTAATCTATATAATTCCCTCTCCCCCCCCCTCGTCCTCTCAAGATAGAGAAATGTATATATCTCATGACATGGGTCCGTCCTCGACCTCTCACTACAAGATCGAAGAGATTTATATATGGCATGGCATGGCAGTTGGGATCAAATAAAAAAACCTAAACCATTATAGTAGATGAAAATAAAGAAAGAAATAAACAAATGATTCTTCTCTTCCCACTCCAATTGTTGAACTATAACTGAGGTGCTCCGAATTGAAGGATCGATCTAAAGTGTATTGTATCATGAACCTACACCTCTTAATGTTGAACCATTATGTATATCTTAAACATAACCTTTGATGGATTGATCTGAAGTCTATCATATCTTGAACATGTACCTATTGATGTTGAACCATTGTGTATATCTGAAACATAATCTATGATGGCTATGACATGAGTATTCGCAGGGGTAGTAACATAGATTGCAAGAATTTCCTGCTAGGGTTTTGTAGCCCACCATGGAAGGAGTAGGGAAGGCCAAAAAGTGAGGTGCATTTGAATTTTTATTTTTTTTATATTCCCTCGTGCCCTCCGTCCCTCCCCCCATAGCACGCCCCCCCCACCCCCAATACCTATATTGGTCCCTAAAATTAAAAAACTCCCTTCACCCTTTAATACCCATCAATGTATTGCTTTAAATTTTAACCTTTATTTATACTATTGTCGATTTAGGAAATCCCCCGTGCCAAATTTTAACATGAGGAAACCGAAATATAATTGAGACGGCATTAAGAATATTTTTACTCACGTTCTATGTGTAGATATAATTCTTCTTGCAATTAATCATACCTCTTGAAAATTGAAAGTAGAGGTACACAATTTTCTAAAACCTTATCACCATGATATTTGAAGCACCCCCCAATAGTAGTGCATTATCAAGTAATTGAGAGTGATCGGTACTATTGAATCCATGCACTATTTTTAAACTCAAAATATTTCTATTATTACGCTTAGTTTCTAGCAAATTTCTAAGAGATTCAACCATGATAATATACAAGAGAGGAGACAAAGGAAAACCTTGTCTAAGGCCTCTACTAGCTCTGAAGAATCTCGATGGGAACCCATTAACTAAGGGATATATCCAAGGATTACTAATACATGTAGATATCCCATAAATAAACACTGAGCAAAAACCAAATTTCGTAAGAAAAAATAAAAGATTGTCTGACTCAACCAAATATATTAGCCATATCTAACTTGATGAACATACCTTTGTCACCTTTATTTTTCTTGGAATGAATTAACTATTTTACCAAGATCATGTTATCCATGATTTTCCTTTTTTCCATGAACCCTCCTTGATTCTATAATATTATATTTGGAAGAAGGAGCTTGATTCTATTAGCTATAATATTTGTCACAATTTTATAAGAGACATTACATAAGGAGATGGGCCAGAATCGAGAAAAGGAAGAGGGATTCTCTTCTTTTGGAATAACAACTAGGAAGGAAGAATCAGATGCTTCCCTATTCTTGAAATACTTGTCAACATATTTAATAATCCTAATAAAGATCAAATTAGATAATACTCCAACACCCTTGGTAAAAATGAATAATGAACCCATATGAACATGGAGCTTTATCTAGAGTAAGTTCCCAAACCTGTTTTTTGATTTCATCCTCATATATATCCTTAGTTATGATGGAACTTTCCTCATGGGAGACTAAAGAGGGAATGTCTTCTATAAAATCCATTGAGTCTGTCTAGTCAAATCCTCCCTTCTCTATGTATAAATTTGTGAAATGTGACAATGTTACTTATTTTATCTTGTCAAAAGAGGAGGTTAACTTCCTGCTCGGTTTTTTGATCTCCTTTACATTATTTCTCCAGATCCTAGCCTTTTCTTTTTTATGAAATAATTTGATAAATTTTCTATCTCCATCTTTTGGTTGGGTATGTGTTATATTCTTTGCATGTCTGTGTGTGGGCGAGTCAGATTCGACAACTACGTATGATGGGTCCTTTGTGTCATGTGCGTCAGGTTCTTTTCTGGGGGGTCCCAGGTCCCCCCCCCCTTGTTACAGGCAACGTTCAGCTCTGGGCGGTAGCCTGGAGCCGACAAGGTTCGGGGCAATGCCCCAAATTTTTTTTTTGGGTGATTTTGCTATTTTAGCGGATTTTTTATTTTTAGCAATTTTCTAAATTAATCCTGGATTAAGGGATTAGGGTTTTTTTAGCTACAAAATACCTAAAATATTGTAAATATTGTATTGTGAATGATGAATTTAATACAATGAAGAGTGGAAAGGTGCAACACCAAGGAAGGTTGGTTTTCTCCTGATTAAGAGTTTCCAACGTAAATCTCTGTGTACTGTGTGTATGAGCCATTGATTACTTTATGTTTTTCTTAACAATCTGTATGCATTGCTTTACTTCACAGGTTTAAAACTTACACTTTTAACCACAAACTTTGATATTTTAATCTCCATATTTCCTCCTCGACATGTAGAACTTTCTAATATTTATTGAAAATTTGTTTCTCTTCTTTTAATAGTACTATCATAATCTGTTCCTTCTCCAATATACCTTGCATTTGGATTATCGTTTCCTTACAATATGAGATCTCCCTTTCTAGTGGAGTGTACAATATTTTGGCCTAATCCTTGAGATATTTCTTTGTATATTTTAATTTCTATTCCTAGATGTATACATTTGATCCAATTGTCCATCCACTCCATGATCTAGAGATGAAATCTAAAGAAAAATCATTGTGTAACCATAAAGGATTAAACCTAGATGGGATAGGGCCATAATTTGGAAATTATAAAGTTGAAGAGAGATGGTTCAATGATCAGAAGTATCCCATGTAATGATTCTAGAAGAACCTAAATAAGTTCTCTCAAGCAAGGGACTTTGAAATAAAAACGTATCCAAGTGAGAAGGAATATGCCCAAACCTTACCCGCTTCTTGGTCCAGTAAAATCCCCCCTAATGGGTTTAATATCAAAAATATACCCAAATGAGATCAAGTCTTCCATACAATCCCTCAATATATCTTAAATAAAACTACCCCCTTCTTGGTCTAGGTAAAATCCCCCCTAATGGGTTTAATATCAACAAGATACCCAAACAATATCAAGTCTTCCGTCCAATCCCTTAATATATCTTAGACAATACTACCCACTCTATTTTCATTCTCTCAAAGTCGTATTGAAATCACTAGCTACATTGCCTCTATCCCAAAATTCAGATCCTGTTAATGATGTGAGAGAGTGTTGGCACAATGGAAGACCCAGGGTTCAATGCTACAACAAAGAACCAACAAAACCCTAACTATCGGCCCTTTCAGCAACACCTGTGAAGAAAATGAAGTCTCACCTGAGGTAGAGGCAGGGGTGGTTCAGGACTCAGGTGTTTGCAACCTTAGCTGGGACACATATATGTGATTGGAATACTTAACATAGCAATTAGCACTGACAATTCATCAATACTTGACCACTATCTACTCTGCAAATAAAACAGAGTATTGCACCATTCATCTAGATCTGATGTATCTAAGCACTTATCATAGAGAGGTAGATTAGATTTAGCAGATTCAAGCACTAAGTACATTCAGATAGTTCATATCTAACATCCATATATATAGTTAGCACAAAGCATAAACATATCTATCTATCTATATCAAAGCACTTAGCAAATAAATACATAAACACATCAACACATCGCACAAAGCATAACAACACAGCATGTACATGGTTCACCCCAACCCTGGGGCTACGTCCACCAACTCTTCTTCTCTATCATCTCTGGTCAAGCTTCTTACAGGCACATAGTATCAAAATCCTACTCCGCAGAAGATAGGAAATCTACGTGCACTCCTCCAGATCCTCCTTCTTTGAGTTAGGGTACAACACCAAGCCTTCTTACAATTACGTGCACATAGCTCTGCAAGTCTCACACAGTATGCACAAAGCATCTACAATCCATACTTAGCACTTATCCCAATATCACATAGATATATATGTGCCTCTCCTTATATTGCCTAGACATATATTTATACTTTACAAAATAAGCCTAAACATGGGTAAACCCATGGGCCGACATTCCCATACTCGTTACACAATCCCAAATCTCAAAAAAGGACCCAAAAAGGGGTTGAGATCCCACGATCTCTGCTTCATCTTGTGCTCCATCTTTGAGAGGCCGTCAAAGTCCCAAAATAGGTCAAACTTGACCAAGGATCTCCCAAAACTTGGTCAAGGGCCAATAGGCCCCCAACACTCACTTGTGACTCATCCCGAGTCACTCTGATCTGGGTAGTTCTCCTTCAAAAGCCTCGATCGTGGCTTGAGATGCTTCGACTTGTTGTTGTGCAATAGACTCCTATTTAATGAAATCTTGGATGACTATGTAGTTGACAGGTCCCTCCAGGCTTTCTTCAGCTACAGTGACAACCTGCTCGAGTTCTGCTCCTCGGCCTTCGACCTTTGTGAACAATTGGTAAGTCTTATATTGTACAGGTTGGATCCTCTAAGTTACTTCCATAACTCTGCTCTGGATAGTGTGGATCTACTGTTGGGCGGTGCATTTCATTCTTTCCACACCTGATAGGGGCTTCAACTTCGCCTGTATTGTCTCTACTTGCTTCTTTTCTTCCTGGAGCTGTGACTCCAGTGCTTATAATTATGGGTTCTCAGTGAATTTATCATACGTCTAGGAATCGTAATTACTCAGTTTCTTGCATTCCATGGCAAGGGCCGTTATCCTTTCAACTGCACTCTGGGTAGTTTCTTCTCTTTGATCCCTTACATCTTGCGGAGTCTTGGTCACTGTGAGGAGCTCTAAGTCTACTATGCATTGTTGTAGCTGCTGGATAGCTTCTGTGAGTTGCTCTACTTGCTGCGTGACTTAGTCCTCTACCTTTATTTCTAAGACTGTCATAGAGAGAAGTGCTTTGTTGACCGCTTCTTTCACTTCAAGTTTCTCCATGAGCAACTGTTCTTTTCCTTGCGGCATCTGTGCTTTTTCTTCATCGAACTTCACTTGGAGAGCAAACTTTTCCTGTTTTGCAGCATTGAGTTGTTCTACGGGTACGCCTTGCACTTGCTTCAAGGCATGGGTGGCTTGTTATATTTATTCTTGTGCTCATCGAAGGTGAGCTTCGATTATATCAGCTAGTCGGTGGAGTTGGGTTGGCTCATCTCCAAACTCCGGTTCTCCCGATGGCATGGGAACAATTGAGACTACACGGATGGACTGAAGGGTTTGTTGTACCCCTCGGAGTTCGAATCCAATCCCATCATACATTTCTTCCTGCTTGGCTTCTTGTTTCTCTACTATTTTCAGTGAAGCATCGTTCAGGGCTACTATGATGAAGTCAAAATCATCGGAGGTGAGGACAGTCTGCATCTTGGTCATGGTGGCTTTCGATTTCTTCTGGGAAGAAGGTTTTGGGGGGGAAACCTTCCTCTTCTTCAAGGAGTCAACCTCATCTCTGGGTGGTGTTACTTCACCTAGCTTCTGCTTAGCTTCTACCTTGTCATCATCCCCTCAGTCAGGTGACACTGAAGCAGCCTTTCCTGAGTTGTTGCTTAAATTTTGGACCTCCTCAGTCTTCTTGGGTGTATTCTGTTATTTATGAGTGTCCTATGGGCTGTCAAGATCAGATATCTCTACAGGGTTGGCAGGGATAAGGAGGTAAATGAACCATTCCTTAGTGATCTCCTGAAGGTCTTCTTTTGTAAGTTTATAATATGACTGGAGATACTCTTTATGTTCATCTGCTCACGTTGTAATGTAGATGAAGTGTCGATCTGCGCTGAACTTCATCAGGGGTCGAAACCTATGTAAGGTGTTTGGATTCATGTGAGGCTCATCTTTGATGGCTCTCTTTAGCTGGAGGTAATATGTATGAAACACAACATTTGACTGCCACTTTTTTTCATATCACTTAAATACCAAAGGGTAGTGAACTTTGTAGAAAGTGGTTCGAACGGTTCTATGTCTGGGAAGGTCACATCTTCCGACCTCTCCTAGGAAGAAAATGCAATGATGAGCCAGCTGAAATGAAATTCATAACACTGATCCTGTGCTTCTCGGTAGTCTAGTTCCAATTGGTTAACTAGGTACTTCACCCAGTTCATCTGTAGGCCTTCCACGCACTTCCCTGCGAGGTCAATGACAAAGCCGGTGACCTGCATAGGTCAGTTCTTCCTTACTAACTATCCATATATCAGTTGAAATGCTAGGCACACTGCTCCACTCTGGATGGAAGCTACCTTGTAGCTTGTTTTTCCCTTTTCAACATCACCATATGTATCCTTTATATTTTGTGCCAACGCTCAATCTATGACTTTTCCTAGATAAAACTCTTGTAGGTCGAGTCCTTGCATACTCAGTCTTGTGATCCTGTGGATCAATGTTGGGTCAACCGTATTACGATGGTCTAGCGATAAGTATCCATCATGGTAACACGACAGTAGAAGTTTGACACATGCATTGACTTCTTGGTGTCTTTTAAAGTGTGGGATTTTCATGACATTTAGCACGGTGGACTGCGCGAGGTTCATCATCCATGGCCGGGGAATTATATTTGAATTCTTCCCCTTCATTCTTTTTAGGTACTTGTATGGGGAGAGCATACCATAGATCTTGCGATCTCTGAGGTTGAAGTCGTTGAACTTCAATGTTGTGATCTTATCCTGTTGTGCGCGAACTGCGCGTGTCCTCTTCGGGAGGTACGCAGTGACCATGGTGTACTCAAAATATCTTGGCACACTATCACGATTCATTGTGCTAGCTAGTAGATGGATGTAATCGGGAAATATGGTTGGAATCACCTTCGCATTTGCTAGGTCATCTTTGTGCTTGGTTCTCTTTTCCGCTGAGGGTCGGGATGGTCCAGATCTGTGAGCAGTGGATGGAGAGGCTTTCATTCCTCTCGTCGATGACGCTTGTATACCTACAGACATCGACATTACATGTTCAGTCATGAGGTTGATGATAACTTCTTCGAAAACTTTCTCTGCAATGCCGAACTTGTCCGACCTACACGCTCGAGGTTGGAAATCTCAGGTTCGAGGAGTAACTTAGACACTACAATGGAATAGAGGACAATAGCGCAATGATCACTGTGTAAAATCAACGAGTCTACAGGCTCAGATTCATGTTTAACAAAAGTGTTCTCGGTGCATGGTGCGACAGGATAAATAGATAACTTGGAAATAGATCTCTTGCAACGGGTGAAAAGCCTTCATTAACTCTGTTTTGTCCATTACAACATGGTCCAACGGTCTGGTGGCGTACCATAAATTCCTTTCTACCCATTTAGAGGGTCGTCCTAATAGTTATATTTTTCCCAACATCTATATTGCTTCACCCTGGCTAAGTCCCATGTGGCATTGTTGTGTTATCCGGACGAAGCTCCAATTTTGCAAATTTTCCCTCTGTGAAGTTCCCTCTGGAACCTTCTATAACTTTTTGATATTATATCTCTTCTTACTTAGATTGCTGGCCTTCTTTCCAGTGAGCTTCGTCTCGATATTCCTTTTTCCATTTTGATTCTTATCTGTGTTTGGCATAGTTACTTCACATTGTTGATATTCTTTCCTAAGATTCGAGGGTGATACTTCTTCTTTATCTGGAATAGGTACTGCAATATTTTGTGGGTCTTCTAGTGTTCTTGCAATTTTGACATCTGGTTCTCTGGTGTTAGATAGCTTCTATATATTCTTATGTTCTTCAATCAAGTGTGCGATCCTTCTAGTCATGAAATATTTTAACTCTTGTTTCTTCTACTCTAAAAATTCTTCTTCTTCCTTCCTTCTGGCCTAATCTCTTTTAATCCAAGATTTTCCTAGTAACATGGTAAATGGGGTGTTCTTCTCAATGAATTTAACAATCTCAAAATCCTCCTCTGTCGAAGTCCCATTGGCATTCATAGATATCTGGGTGATCTTTCCACATAGGTCTGTCAACTTTCCTCTAAATAGTCCTATTCCTCCCAATGAAGGAGTGATATAAGGCTTCCCTAAAAGTTCCCAAGTTTTTTCTGTCATGATATTCACTTGTGTTTCCTCATCTAGAACACATTCAATGTCAAAGTCTCCTATTCTTGCTTCTATGCATGTTTTTTCTTTGAATATCTCTGATAAGTTGACATGTCGGTGGTCATTCAGGGTGTCTTTTATTTGTAGCAATACCTTCTCTGATTCTTTCTAGGGTTCTTCCATAATCATAGTTTCTGGATCTGCCTTAGGGTTTTCTTGTCTCATGTTCATTCGTTCAAGCTTAGCAATCATTCTAGGGCAATCCAATACTTCATGGTCCATAGCTTTGCAGCAAAGACAACTAGGTCTTCTCCCAGGGTACTCCTTAGCAAGGTGTCCCGGTTTTCTACAACTGTAACAGAGGGTCAATCCTCTCTTTCTTTTAAATGATTCCCAACTCTTCTTGTACTGTGCGCTAGGATCATAGTAGCTAACTTGCAAACATTTCTTTCTAGGATCCTGCATCCACTTGTTAGTCCAAACATTCTTTCTATGTATAGGTATAACATATCTTTCATTATTCTTATCAGATCTACGCATGTCAAACCTTCTTTCATCTATTAGTTCCCTAGTTTTCAAGCTAGGACAGGATCTATCAAACATACCTAGATCCATACTATTGAAATACAAATTTCCACTTATCTTACTTCTACAGAGCAGAAATCTTTCAGATCTAGAACTTTTCACTATTCTTACCTTTATCAGAGTACAAAGCTTCTAGATCTTACCTCTTTTCTTGGCACAAATCTTCACAGGTCAAGTGGAATATTTTGCACTAGGGAACCAGATCTACACATGGAGATTTCACATTTTCAAGTCAGATCTTTGCACAAAGACTCTTCTTCCTCAGTTCCCAACAATCACAGTTTCAGGTCATATATTTGCACAAATATTCTTCTTCCTCAGTTCCCAGCAATCACAGTTTCAGGTCAGATCTTTCCACAAAGCTTCTTCTTCCTCAATTCCACACAATCACAGTTTCAGTTCCCGGCATCGGAACCATTTGTTGGCACAAGCGCAGACCCAGGGTTCAACGTTAAAACAACGCACCAACAAAACCCTAACTACCGACCCTTTCAACAACACCTGCGAAGCAGATGACGTCTCACCCGAGGTAGTGGCAGGGGTGGTTGTAGGACTCATGTGTTTTCAACCTTAGCTAGGACACATATCTATGATTGGAATACTTAACAGAGCACTTAGCACCGACAATTCATCAATATTTGACCACTATCTACTCTGCAGATAAAACAAAGTATCGCACCATTCATACAGATCTGATGTATCTAAGCACTTATCATATAGACGTAGATTAGATCTAGCACATTCAATCACTAAGTACATTCATATAGTTCAGATCTAACATCCATATACATCGTTAGCACAAAGCATAAATATATTTATCTATCTATCTATATCAAATCACTTAGCAAGTAAAGACATAAACATATCAACACAACATGTACGTGGTTCACCCCCACCCTGGGGCTACATCCACCAACTCTTCTTCTATATTATCTTCGATCAAGATTCTTACAGGCACATAGCATCAAAATCCTACTCCGCAGAAGACGGGATATTTGCATGCACTCTGCCAGATCCTCCTTCTTCGAGTTAGGGTACAACACCAAGCCTTCTTACAATTACTTGCATGTAGCTCTGCAAGTCTCACACAGTATGCACAAAGCATCTACAATCCATACTTAGCACTTAGCCCAATATCACACAGATATATATGCGCCTCTCCTTACATTTCCTAGACATCCATTTATACTTTACAAAATAGGCCTAAACATGGGTAAACCCATGGGTCGACATCCCCATACCCGTTACATAATCCCAAATCCCTAAAAAAGGACCTAAAAAGGGGTCGAGATCCCGTGATCTCTTCTTTTTCTTGCGCTCCGCCTTTGATAGGCTTTTGAAGTCCCAAAGTAGGTCAAACTTGACCAAGGATCTCCCAAAACTTGGCCAAGGGCCAACAAAGAGTCCCAACATTCAAATTTTTATAAGTACACAAATAATATGTACACATTAATTATGTTAAATATATCACATGGGTGTATATGAGTGATGATTTTCATCAACCAATGTTGTGTTTGATAGAAAGAATTTAAATGTGGGAAAGTATTATTCCATAAAGTGAAAAGTCCCATAAAGTTCCCTTGGGAACTAATGGCTTGTCCTCCAAAATATTTTTAAAGTCTTTTACTCTTGATTAGGATTCCTTGAGTTAGTTGGAAAACTTCAAAAATTCCATTTTCTAGATCAACCTCAACACAAATTCTAGCACAATATAACATTCCATCTTTGGGCTCTGCTTTGACAATGTATGTACCAAGTGTATTACTAATACTTATTATGATTTGATCATTCCAACAATGCATAGGGAGATGAGGTAATCTCACCCATACCGACACTGATGAATGGATGTAATTTTTCAACATTAAAATATGGCATCCATCTATTCAAATACAATCCTTAAGTACCATAAAAATATGGTCCACTCTGGAATGTTTGATCTAGGTGGATATAGGAACACTTAAACATTGATCGTCTCAAATGATAAAGAAAATGACTCTATTGAGTAGAGAACGATGTGATATTTCGAACGCAATTTGAATGGACTCAAATGGACATCGTATGAGGATTTTATGGCCTTTCAAAGTTTTGGAAAAAACAAGACAAATGGAAAAAAACGGGTTCCACGTGGCACCACCAAGAGATGGCATGTGGCACTCTACGAAAACTATATGAATGTGACACGTGAATCATATGTATGCGACACATGGATTATATGGATGACACGTGGCAGTATGGTGGGTGACATGGAAGTATGACAAGTCGACATGTGGTAGTACAATGATGATGTGACAGGTAATTGGATAGATGATGTGGCATGAACCGTACATATGAAAATGAAACTGACAAGTGTATGGTTTATATGATGTGGACCAATCAGAGAGTTCCATGTGGCACTCTCTGATTGGTTTAGTTGGTCCGAGAGGTATCAAAATAATTTGGGTTGATGGGAATCAACCCCTAACCTCTCGCAAGAAAACCAATGATATTAACCAATTTAGCTAACCGTAAAATCGAATATGTCATCATAGTTTTTTGTATTTAAATTTGTATTAATATTATATTCCAAAAATAAGGCATTGGACTAGGTTGACCTGGCGAACTCTGGATCGACCCAAATGACTTAACCCAAAGCTCTAATAGTTACGCAATGTGAGTCCATCATTTTGAACCATCAACAAATATACATTTATGCTTAAATAAATGTGCAGCTTGAGAATATAGGGGATCACGTGGTGTTTGACCCCCTACCTCCCCTATTTAAACCAGGGGATCGATCTAATATAGGACATAGATTTGTGTGCTAAATATGAGAGTGGAGTTGCATTGGAATGTGTGTAAAGAGATACTGTATATTTTTGGTGTTGCATCATTTTTCATGCCATAGAGCTATTTGGGAGAAGTAAAGGGAATTTGCAGTCAAAAGTTTCATTTTTTTCGAAACGAAGTTGATTTTGACACTCATTTCTAAGTTTGAAAAACATATAATAAGGTCATTGTAAGAACATAAGTTGGATCCATTATTGTATCAAGAATTTGAGCATTAATAGAGCAGTCTCTCATTTGGAAGCGAACCTGAAGTCATAGCCCAATATGGGTGAACTCCATTATGAACTTGTGTAATGTGCATTGTTCTTGTTGTTTCTATTTCACTCAGTTTCTCGTAAGTTATTTATCAGTTAATGAGATTTTGGATAAGTAAGGGAATTCACATCTTTATTTTCAAATAGTCAAGACGATCTTAATTTTTTGAATTAGGTTGGATGTTAAAGTAAGATTAATAATTAATTTGACATCTAAGGATTTTTGGAGCAAGTTGGTATCATAGTGAGGTTTGATAGGTATTTTCAAGTGAATGCTAACGAGGTCCAAGTCCAAGCTAGGTGAAGGCACACTTGAAGACTTCAACCTAGAAATTCAAAGAGAATTTTGAAAACAAGGAATGGTGTCCCAATAAGGAGAAGATTCTAGAATGAGATTTGAGGCCTTGATGGAGGCATTCCTCAAGATGAATATAATGGTGGAAAAACTATATTGTAAGGATATAGGAGTTGAGACATCGGTAAAAGATGAAGGAGAAGGTCGATTTGAAAAACCTCCAAATCCCCTTTCGTCCCCATCATCATCATCATCGTCATCATCGTCATCTTCTAATGATAGAAAACATTCTTATCATAAGAAGAATTCTTCTAAGAATCCCTCTCATTATCATGATTTTTCTCTATTAAATTTATATGTCAAGTTTGATTTGATGATTTATGATGGAAAATTAAATGAAAAGAAGTTGGATAATTGGATCAAACAGATTGAAGTATATTTCAAGGTACAAAATATCATGGATGACATTGCAAAGATACATTGGGCTACTCTTCGTCTGGGTGGCGCAACCTTGATATGGTGGGAGAGTAAGACACAAACTGATCTCAGCCAACAACGTAAAGTAATTTCTTCTTGGGATGAATTTATTGTTTCATTAAGAAAACAATTTTATCCATTAGGTTACATACAAATAACAATAATAGATTGGCAACATATGAGACAAGGAAAAGGGAAAAAAATTTAAGCATATACATAGTAATTTAAGAAGAAAGATTTTCTTTTGGGAATTCCATTATATACTCGTGAAATTATTCTAAAGTATATTGGTGGTATGCATTCATATATTTGACATACTATAGAGATGTTTAACACTACCAATATTGACGAAGTCTCAGTACAAGATACTCATCTTGAAGCTAGCAAGGGAAAGCATGTGTTTGAGGATAATAATCCACACAAGTTCAAGAAGTAGTTGAAGGGAAAAGTGTAGAGTAAGAAATAAACTACAGTTAAGAAAACTAAAGAGATACCTACATGTTCTCAGTGCCAAAGGAAAGGGCATGAGAAGGAAAATTGTTGGAAGTTGCATCCATAGTTACGACCAAATAAGTCCCAGGACAAGGGGAAACAAAATACTGTTGTAACACCTCAACAAGATCTGGGGTAAGATTCAGGAAATAAAACTAAAATCACAACAATGGGAAGTAAAGGTATATCTCCTGCTAGTTGTAGTTCTTCAGTTCAATCTGCTAAATTGGAAAGTGTTATTAATCAAAATAAATGAAGTGAGATTTTCCATGTAAGGGTTATAGCGAAGCATACAAAGATAGATGCTTTGTTTGACACTAGATATCAAGTGAAATTAATATTTGAAGCAATTGTTAATAAGTTGGTTTTAAATACCACACCTCATGTGAAACCATATCCATTGTGTTGGGTGTGTAAGGATGTTGAGTTGCAAGTAACTAAATAGTGTAAAATCAGATTTGCAATTACTTCCTAGTTCATTGTAGAGGTTGAGTTGGACATAATGCCACTTGACATTTGTGTCATAGTATTGGCTAGTCCATAATTATTTTAAAGGAAAGACATATTCTATCATGAAGAGAAAAAATATTACCTTTTCAAAGATGAGATTAAATATATTGTTAGAGATGACCGTATTAAAACTAATATTTATTTAGTGAGAATAGGACAAATGAAGAGACTTGTAAATTCTAGTAAATATTTTTCTCTCATGATGGTGAAGAAAAAAGAAGAAGATGTATCAAATGCTTTTTCAAGGTGTGATCCATGTCATAAGAAGGAATTGGTAAAGATCATTTCCAATTATGATGAGCTATTTCAAGAACCTACAGGGTTTCCTCCTAAGAGGAAGGTTGAACATGAAATTTATTTGCAACAGGATGCTCCCCTTCCTAATATTGGTGTGAAACAGGTCTTTCAGTAGGGAGGAAATAAAAAAAAATCTCTGAGATAGTGAGAGAGAAAATAAGTACCGCACTAGTTTTAGCTCTACCAGATCTGCAACAACCATTTGAAATACAAACTGATGCAAGAGGATATGCCATGGGAGTAGTCTTGATGCAACAAGGTAAAACTATTTGTTACCATTCTAAAAAATTTACTCAAGCAATAATTAACTATCCAACATATGATAAGGACCTGTATGCTTTGGTACAAAGTGTTAAAAAAATGAAGCATTAATTAATGGGAAAGGAAACAATAGTTCATACAAACCATCAAACATTACAGTATTTTCAATCACAAACCAAGGTACAATAGTCACGACATTTTAGGTGGATGGGTTTCTTACAACAATTTCATTTAATAATTAAGTATAAGAAGGGAATTCTTAACAAGGTTATAGACATGTTATAAAGACAAGTAGTCAATGCATCTACAATACTAAAGCATGATTCTTTAGCTCATGAAATTTTTGATAAACAATATGTTAGAGATAATGATTTTAAATATGTTTATGAAGCACTAACTCATGGAAATATACATGAAGAATTGGATTATCATGTGCATGATAATTTATTTTATCATCTTGGAAATCTTTGTATACCCATGGATGAAAGAGAAAATGTAATCAGGGAAGCCCATACATCTCTTATTTTTGTTCACTTCGGGGTAAGAAAGATAATATCACAGTTGCAAAGATATTCTTTTTGGTCTCAAATGAATGAAATTGTTTCCAAGTATGTAAAAGGGTGTGCTTTTTGTGCCACAAGTAATCCTAGAAACAAAAATTTGGGCTTATATACACCACTTCTAGTACCTTCTCAACCATGGGAATGTGTTGGCAAATCTTTAACAGAAAGCACATGCTTGTATACTTGTCATTGTGGAAAGTACAACAGTGAAGATGGCATGAGTACATAAAGTATGAAATAGATGGGCATTATGAGAAGACGTTGTAGAGAATATTCGAATAAGCTCAGAAGAGATAGTGCAGAGGATTATTTGTAGATCATCGATGGCAAGATCAAAGTAAGAAGAAAAAAGTAAGCTCGGGAGGAGAAGTAGCATTTCTGATCATTGGATCCCATTTATAATTCCTGAGGACCGTCAGATCAAGTGTTGATCGGGACTGCTCGGGAGGAGAAGCAACATTTCTGATCGTTGGATCCCATTTACAATTCCCGATGACTGTCAGATCAAGTGTTGATCGGAACTGTTGATCCGAGACTCCATTTCGGAGTTTCGCAACTCGCGACTTGGAGAGGCAAGAAATATGACCATTGAAATTGCGATATGCGAAATTGCGATTTAATCACAGCCATCAGATCAACGTGTGATCTGGACCATCGACTCCATTTCAGAGTTTTGCAACTTGCAACTTGAAGAGGCAATAAATATGACCATTGAAATCGCGATATGCGAAATCGTGATTTAATCGGAGCCGTCAGATCAAGGTGTGATCTGGACCATTGACTCCATTTCGGAGTTTCGTGACTCGCAACTTGGAGAGGCAAGAAATATGACCATTGAAATCGTGATATGAGAAATCGTGATTTAATCACAATCGTAGATTCATTGAGATCATGGATTGTTGATTTAAGCTTCATTTCGAAGTTTCTCCTATCGCAACTTGGAGTGACAAGGACCTCCATCGAAGGAATCGCGAGATGCGAATTCACGATGAGATATGGACCGTAGATTCATCGAAATAGTGGATCGTTGATCTAAGCTTCATTTCGGAGTTTCGCCTATTGCAACTTGGAGTGACAAGGACCTCCATCGAAGGAATCATGAGATGTGAATTCACGATGAGATATGGACCATAGATTCATCGAGATCGTGGATCGTTGATCTCAACTCCATCTCGGGGTTTCGGGGATCGCGACTTGGAGAGTCGAGATGCCTCATCTCCAAAATCATGAAATGTGAATTCCCAAAAAGCACTTTATGCATAAGCGCTTGTTCATGGCCTTGGTCATATTGAGGAAGGAGCTAGCACAGAAAAGATCTGTATCGGAGTTTCGTAGCTCGCGATATGAAGTGTCGAGACACTTGGCCACAAGAATGTCAAAATGTTGAAACCCGATTTAAAGGAAAGATTAATAAAGTTCATCCAACGGTGCAGATAAACTTGAATATGATTGGAGGGCTACTGTTCTCTCTCACAGTTAATTTATCAGTTACAAATATGTTAGAGAAATTGATTCATGATTCCTGATCGGTTGGCGTTTTAGTTGTTGGGACAATTTTTCTTTTGCTTAAGAAGATGCTAAGAGAAATGGTTGTTGGTGGGGTGCATAAAATAAAATCAGATAGACTTTGCGTGATTGGTCATTTTGGACGAAAAATGAATTAAACAGTAAGAAAAGGGAAATCACAGGATGTGCAGTGTGAGATCAAAAAATATGCGCAATGTGAGACTAAAAATATGCACAGTGTGAGATAAAACTCAGAGAAGAGTAAAAAATGAGGAAAAGACTTGAAGCATAGCAGAATGATAGAACAATTTGAAGCAGAGAAGAATGACAGAACAAGTTGAAGTAGAGAAGACTTGCAAAATAGACAAAGGAAGAGAAGAATTGTAGAACAGTTAGAAGAAGACCAGATTTACAGAACAGAGAAGAAGTGGTAAGAATCGATTTATCTGTGTAGTTTCTTGTTTGATTAATCATTTATATTCCAGGGTGGTTGGGAGGTTCTAGGGAGGAATTTTGTCCTCATAGGTTCAAGTGGGAGCTTGAACACAAGGAGTTGTAGCTTCCATCTGGTTGCATCCAGAGAAACCAAGGTGGCAGGGTGGTGCAAGGGAGAACAAGTGTTCTTTGTTATACAGGTTGGAGCCTGTGTAACTCGAAGTTGGTGCTTCCATCCAGTTGGTGCTAGAACATTAAGGGAGTTGGTGCTTCCTTCTAGTGTGTGCTAGAGAAACCAGAGAGTTGGTGCTTCCTTCTAGTGTGTGCTAGAGAAACCAGAGAGTTGGTGCTCTCAAACAAGTTGTAGCTTGTAAAACAGAGGTAGAAGCCTCACATTGAGTTGGTGCTCAATTATAGATGATGTACAAAACTTAAAAGACTGCCTATCATTTCGAAGAAGAAGAGGTTTTCTCCCTTTATGGGTTTCCTCATGAAAATATGTCTTTGTGTATACTTTATGTGTGACTAATGCTGATTACTTTTATTGTCCATATGTTGTATAATGTTTATGATCACTTGAAGAAATATTAAGAATGTATTAATAGACTTAAAATTGTTTAAGCACAATAACAACTGATTCACCCCCCCTCTCAGTTGTCTTAGTAATTTCAACAGAGTGTGTGTCCATGGATTTTGTAGGAGGTTTGTCGATGTCCAGAATTGGTCATGATTTCTTGTATGTCATGGTGGATACGTTCAATAAGATGTGTATCGTAATGCCTTGTAAGAATCACAATTGAACAAACAACACAATTGTTCTTTGCTAACATTTGGGTTCATTTTGAGTTGCCTACATATATTGCATCTGATCAATACTCTCAATTCTTGGGGAATTTTTGGTCTAGTTTGTGGGATTTAATGGACACTAAAATTATAAATAGCATTGCATTTCATTTGCAGACAGATAGATAGACAGAGGTGGTACTACAGTAAACATCCTAAGTTGTGGGATGAATAGTTGCACTATGTACAACATGCCTATAATCGTGCAATGGACTATTCTACTCATAGATCTCCTTTTGAGGTATGTTTAGGATACTTGCCTAAATTACCTATGGATTTTTCTTTTGGTGAAACAAGCCAATAGGATGGGAAAGATGATGCTGAAAAATCAAAGAGGTTCATTCAAAGGATCCAATAGGTACATGACACAGTATATGAACAATTAGAGAAGAGGAAATCCAAATACAAGGCAAGGCATGACAAGCATTAGGTTGATCGTCAGTTCCAATTTGGTGATCACGTATGGTTACATATCATCATGGAAAAAACAAAGGGTGAAGGTAAAAATCTCAAACCAATCTGGTATGGTCCATATGGAAGTTTTGAGAGGATTGGTTCTAACTCCTTTCATTTAGATCTTCCATCTTATATGCAAATGTATTCAATGGTGAATGTTGAGAATTTAAAACTTTATGAACCTCTTATGATTATGGATAAAGATGAATTCGTTCAAGTACCAATAGTTGATGATTTTTATCCTAAGTATTTAGATGAGTTGCAGGAAGATGCTATCCTTAACAAAAGAATCATGGCTTCACAACATGGTGATTTGGAGTATCTTTGAGTTGGTATTAATAGGGTAAAACCAATAAAATCAAAATGGATCAAGATTATAAAAGTGAGGGATCTTTATGCTCATTTATTTGTTGATTAATATAGACTTTTGGTGGTCTAAAAGACTTCCAGTGGGGAGGGATGATCTAGGTGGATTTAGGAATGCTTAAGACTTGATTGTCTCAAAGGACAATTAAAATGACTCTATCGTGTATAGCATGACGAGATGTTTCCAATGCAATTTGAACAACCTCAAACATATTTTGTATGGGGAAGTTACAGCCTTTAAAAGTTTTGGAAAAAAACATGGAAAATGGAAAAAGGGGGTGCCATGTGGCACTACCATAGATGACACATGGAATTGTATAGAAACTATATGAATGCGACACATGGATTGTACATATGTAACACATGGAATGTACGGATTCCATGTGGCATCACTGAAAGGATGACATGTGGTAGTACAACGGGTGACATGGAAGTACGTCAGGTTGACACATGGCAGTATCGTGATGATGTGGCAGACAAGTGGCAGGTGATTGGATAGATAATTTAATAGGAACCGTATAGATTATGAGGTAGCTGATATGTGTATGGTTGAGATGATATGGACCAATGAGAGAGTTCCATCTGGCACTCTCTGATTAACCCAATTGGTCTAAGGGGTATCAAAATAAGTTCGGTCGATGGGAGTCGAACCCGTAACCTATGACATGAAAAAAAATGGTCATAACCAATTGTTATAAATGTAAAATTGAATATTCCATTGGGGGTTTTTGTATTTAAATTTGTATTAATATTATATGCCAAAAATAGTGCTTCAGCCAGGGTCGACCCCGCGACCTCTGAATCGACCCCAACAACTTAACCCAAAGATGGAACTGTTACACCACATGATTCCATCGATTTGAACCATCAAAGAATATAAGTTTATGCTTAAAGAAATGTCCATCCAAAGCATATAGGGGATCGGGTGGTGTTCGACCTCCCAACCTCCTGTATTTAAACCAGGATTTTGATCCAATGCGAGACATAGATTTGCTTGCTAAAGAGGAGAGTGGAGTTTCATTGGAATGTGTGTAAGGATATATTGTGCATTTTTTGTTTTGCATTGTTTTTTGTACCATAGAGATCTTTGAGAGAAATATAGGGTGTTTACACTCAAAAATTTTATTTTTTTGAAACAAAGCTAATTTTGACACTCATTTATAATTTTGAATAGTAGATAAGAAGCTCATTGTAAAATCATAATTTGGAGCCATTATTGTATCAAAAATTTGAACATTAATAGAACAATCTCTCATTTGGAAGCAAACCCAGAGACGTAACCCAAGATGTTTGAACTCCGTTATCAACTCATGTAATGTGCCTTATTCTTGTTGTTTATATTTCACTAAGTTTCTTGCACTTTATTTATTAGTTAATGAGATTTTGGATAAGTAAGGGAATTCACATGTTTATTTGGAAATACTTAATACGATCTTAATTTTTTGAATCAGGTTGGATGTTAAAGTAAGATTAAGAATTAATTTGACATATAAGGATTTTTAGATTAATATTGAATCCCCATCTTCCTTGGTTTGAAAATAAAATGCATAAATTCATCGTCCATAGAAGTAATGCAAGAGTTGGCCTTTCATTAAACCTACTCAGGTTTTTCGAATCCAATTCGCCATTTCCCTAGGGGGTGTTATAGCAAGTTTTGCCTCACCCCATACAACTTGCTCAAAAGGCCTTTTCAATTTCCCTATTTAAACTTGAAGTCCCCTTTTTCACTTCCCAGAGCCAAAAAATCATATTTTTCCACATATATGCTCCCCACAAGTTAGACAGTATGCGTATACGCAACTTTCACCACTACACCCCTCATACATCAAGTTTTGTGCTCAAAATTAAAAATTGTGTCAGGTTTCCATATCACTTCCCGAGATCCATGATCCTTGACCTTCCATATACTGGAAACGTTCTGACTAGACCTTTCAGTTCCATTTGAAGGCTATAAATTAGGCCATATAGAAACCATGGAAGAGGAGAGAATTCAACTTTTGAGAGAAAAGATACTCTAGAGAAATTTTCACTTCACATTAAGTCTTCATTCCTTTGTCCTCTAAAGTCTGAACACATTGTTCAACCCCCAAGCTCTTCCCTGTTTTATAGAGAACTTCATTGTCTCTCTTATATGATCTTACCTTTGGTGGAGGATTGAAGTGGTGGAGGCCCAACTGGAAGAGACTTATTTTCTCGGTTCTGAGACATTCCGACATGGAATTTTTTCACTCGTACACTTATGTTGATCATTTTTTAATAGAAATACTCTTTTCTCGTCCAATTCATATGTTGCAAATATTTGAATTATTATTCCATGGGCATATTTGTTATGGATATTAATGGATTATGCTATTTATGTGCTAACATTATATATTTTCACCATATGCTTGCATATCTTGGTTGTTGAGGACAAGTTGCAAGTATAAATATTTGAGTCGAGTGCTCAACGATAGTCTTCATCGAACGTTCAGATGAGGTAGGCTCTTTATATTGTCTTGTTAGCATTTTCATTTATATAGCATACTTGGGATTAGAGTTGAGTTCTATAGTCATTTTTTATATTTTGGTTTACCCCTTGCCATAGAGTGATTTTCCTCATAACAAAATTGGCGACCATACTAGGGATTGAATCTTCTATTTTGGGGTTTGGAGTGTTTTTCTCCTTCGATTTCTCTCTGTTAGCCTGAGTTTACTTATCACTTGATTGCTTGACAACCCGTTTTTACTTTGAATATGAGTTTCTTGGCCTTACCCTAGCAATGTTTTAATACATATACACAGTTTTTCCCTTGACAAATGCATACATACACAAGCTATCCTTCTATAGGGCGCGTATGTATGCAAGTTTTTCTAAAATAATTGCATACATCAATATTTTTTTCTTACTTGTTGAATTTGGTGTTTGTTGGGTGAGTTTTGATAGTCTTTTAGTCTTCTTGGGTCTCTATCCTAACTGTTGAGTGCTTGTGGAGTGATAAGAAACATTTTTATGGTTTAATTTTCGAGCAGTTTTTTATTTCTCATCATCTTTTTCATTAGTTATCCTTGCATCTTGGTTTGAGTGGTTGCTTCTTGGTATCCTGTTTGGCTTGTCTCTTTTTGCTTGCAGTAGGGTTTGTATCTCAATTTGTTATTCATTCCTTGCATTTTCATTTCTTTATATTGAAAATACAAAAAAAAATATACATTTTTCATTTTGGAATTTTCTCTTTTGGTTGTTTAGTATTGATATTGACATATATGGAAATATTGCATCTTATTGAAATTGCAGAGTTGAATTTTAAAATCTTACCATCTTTTGAGAATTTAAGATTAGGACTCAACACTTTGTTTATATTCATTTCTTTGATATATTGAGTCATAACATCATCAGTTTCATGACCACATCTCTTGAGTAAACAAAGTCATTAAAAGTAACGTTGATTAATTAAAATTGATTAGAAACAATTTCATTTTTCAGAGTACATAAACAAGCATAGGATATAGGCCCTTGGAATAGGATTTTGTGAGTAAACTTCTCCAAGGCTATTAAGCTCAACATATGTGTCTGACCAAGGAGTGGTGAAATCCATTGTGTAATTAGTGACGTCATGATGCTCCGCTCACACCAGAGTTAAGCACGAGGTCGTGTGAAGTTGGTTGCAAAGATATCCCTCTAATACCTTCTTAGTGCCAGAGATATTTCTAGGGATCTATTCATATTTTGGGGTCTTTCTAGTACCTTTACCTCTGTGAGAGGTGGTGCTTTCAATATTTTGGGCTTTGTTACCCTACCCATACGATGGACCTGACTTACGAATGTTTTCTTGTGCATTAATTATATCATGGTGGATTTAGTTGCTTGACATAGGTATCCACATAGGTTACTTGCAGGGGTTATTTTGCAGGTACCGTGAGTCAGATAAGGGTCGGAAAACACACAAACTTTACGGAGGATAACCTCTCTGGGGGGATCTGACTGACTGCACTGTTAATCCCATGAGGGCCCTTATAATTGATTCTGATACTTCCGATCTTTTGAAGAGAGTCTCAGGCCCCTTTCGGGTGAGTCATACCTACTCTAGTGAGGGAGGCCCCTTTTTAGATACTATATACTATTTTGGTGCATTGGAATTTTTTCTTTACTTTGGTGTGCTCTCTGATTATTAGTTGGCCTTAGGATTTTGTACTGGGTCGTGAGTTTTCATTGTTATGGTTAGTGGAGCCCCTGTGACGCCCTCAGTTAGTGCTACCCAACCCATCATATTTCCTCATTCCACGAGGACGAATCCTTTTGTATTTTCGAGTGGTGCGTCGAATCATGATACTCAAATAATACCTTGGGCCTCTAATATTTTTTCTCTTGGTATGCTAGACATGTCTTCTCACTTTCCATCCTCTATCTTGTCGCCTTATATGAATCCTAGTTTTGGGTATGGAGGCATGATGCCTCCTTATTCTACCTTTTCTTTTGGTGGGAGTCATATCCCTTAACGAACTCTTACAATAGGAGGTTGGAATATTCCTTCCTATGGATCCAATCCTAGCTTCACATTTATAGGTTAAAGTGCTCAAATGGGCGGTCACCCTACTTATTACATTCCATCCATACATCCTTCCTCCACTATGCATGTTCCTACGAGCACTTTTCCCATGGCATACCTTCGTCCGTCCTTTCGTGTTTCATCTGGGGGGAGTCAATTTTATAGTATGGACAAACCCCTTCATGAAGTTGCTTACATATATCCTCACCTAAGTAACCCTTTTCATGTCACTTTATCTGCACAAGCAACTTCCTTGGTGACGATGCCCTTAGAACCCTTTATGAATCAGTTTGGAGGAGGATACTTTCCTACTGAATAGGGCCATGGTGTATACCATAACAATTATTGGCCTACAATTTGTCAAAACCACTCTTTTATGGAACCTTGGTATCAAATTATGCAACCAACTACCGCCAGTCATGATGGAAACACAAGTCCAATCACTATGAGTCATACTAGCATTATATCACCAACCTTTGCTAGTCACGTTGGAGATAGGTCAAAAACCTATGCAAGTCATGTTGAAGACGAACAACCAACCACTGCAATTCATGTTAGGGGCACAAATCTAGTCACTACTAGTCACACTGCACATACATCACCAACCTCTGCTAGTCATGTTGGGGATTCATCACCAACCTCTTCTAGTCATGTTGGGGATTCATCACCAAACTCTGCTAGTCATGTTGGGGGTTCATCACCAACCTATGCTAGTCATGTTGAAGGTACATCACCAACCTCTACTAGTCATGTTGGGCATTCATCATGAACCTATGAAAGTCATGTTGTATATCTACTACTAGCCTTTGCAAGTCATGCTGGGAGCATGCCACCAACCACTGCAAGTCATGCTGGGGGAATTCATATGATTGAGAAGCCTATACATATAAGATGTAAGCCCAAGTTCCTTTGTAGGCTTTGCAAAGGAGATCACTTACTCGTTTATGCCCTGCTACTGCTATGGTACAAGAAGCGTGGTCCTGTCCTGGGGGGCCCTTAGGGTTCTAAGTCGTCTTTGGTTTCCTAACATTATATTCCTTCTTTGGTTGATATAGCGGTCATGTCAATGAAATCTTTGGCTGAAACCACTCCTATTTTTGGGGGTGATGCGTATCTTGACCTTGTTGTCTTGCATCCTTTTCAACCAACAGTTGTGCCGATGCAATCTTCGGATGACACCACTCTTTTTTGGGGGGGTGATGCATATCTTATTGTCTTTCATCCTATTCAACCAATGGTCGTAGAAGTGGTCTTCCTGATGCAATATTTGGTCGATCCCACTCTTCTCTTTGAGAGTGAAAAGTATAAGGAAGTGACATTGTTGATGCAATCTTCGGTCAATCCCACTCTTCTTTTGGGGGGTGATGCGTCTTTTGACCATATCCTTAGAATTTCTAGTCCTCTACCTTCTAAACAAGGGAGAATTCCACTCTCTTCAAGTATGCTCCCTCCAAGTCCTAGGGAGGTTTCCTTTGATTTGAATGATATTGTAGAGCCTCACCTTCCTTCTTCTAAACCCTTCCATATAAGGGGAATTCTTCAATATATTGTAGATAAAGTCTCCTCTACAAGTATTTTTATCCTCCTCATCTTGGAAATTTTTTGGTTTTCCTAAGATTTTGTTAGTTATCTATGTGTCACTGAATTTCGACAGAAGACCTGAACGGGAGCGTTGGACTCCTCCATGATATGTTTCTTAGAACAACATCCTTGAGTCTTAGTTAATCTATTTTCAAGACTTCTTAAACATGAAAAGATTGTCGAGTGAACTTGTCTCTTTCACACTCATTAAATGGCATTGAAAGGATGTCTATTTCATGTAAGTTTAACCTTTTTTTTAGACCAAGTAGACTAATTTTGAAAAATGAATAATCTAGTCACCATTGGCTAGAAGAGTTCTCTTGGGTATTGTTTTATAATTTTTCGGGCCTAGGGGACTAAATTTATGGAAAAGGACATTCTTTGGAGTTGAGTTGTAATTTCATTTCATCCTCCTACTTGTAGTATTGAGCCTATTGTCGGTTACCTCTTTCTTGTTACAAGCCTATTACCTCAACAATTTTCATCACCATCCAAGTAGATCCTTGTTTATATCATTTGTAGCTCGACACCCTGTACCCTAAGAGGAAAAATTCCCCTAAGTGTCCACGTGCTACATGCACTTCCTTGCATTGAGCATAGTTATGTTCCACTGTTGGAACTAGTTTCTTATTCATGACACTTTTTTCCTCCATTGTATCATAGTATTCATTTGCCTATGAAAAAAAAAAGTAAGGGAAGAAAAATAATATTATCTTATATTGGTAGTAGTCGTGTCGCCTTTGAACAAATAACAAAATTTTGATTCCACTTGACATTCAAATTTTGGGTTTAGCATGACCTTAAGAGGCTGAGCTCGTTACTCAGATTTTACTCCTCCAACTGGTTATTCTTCCAATCCCTATGGAGATTTTGATTGATACCTCCAACATCACAAAGTTTCATCATCAAGTCTATGCTACCAGAGTCCTCCATATGTCTCATGCTCTTATTAAAAGGAAGTATATAAGCATGTGTCGTATATTCCTCAGAAATCTTGACTTTTCATGTCAACCATACCCTCATTGTGTCTCATAATTACATGAAGTTGTAGTCTTATCGTGCACCTTAGTCCTACTTTCATTATGGGTAGGTACCCTTGAACCCAACAGTCGACATCTCCTCATTGGTCGCTGACTGGGGGGTTTCCCTTATGTTTGATGACAAGAAATCTATTCACACATTGGGATTCATGTAGTGTCTTGGATTCCATTAGCCTTATTGGTGGTTTCCTCTCTTTTGTCAACAATATTCCTTATTGGTTTCTATTCAGAGGGTCTTTTACATGCACTACTTGCATCTAGTGTATGCGAAAGACGCACAGGTTTGTTGGTTCATGAACATTCTCTTCGTCTGAGTTCCTCCAAGTCATCAAGCTATTTCTTTGTACCTCATGATGAATAATGAGAGATGCCTTAATTCTCTCCTTTCAACGAGTCTCCTTCAATCGACTTCAGCTCATCTATTCTGGAAATGAGGCCTAGAGTCCTATGAGTACCTAGAGGCTTGCAGTCATCAATGGTTGGTTCTCCCGCCGTCGAAAATTGGAAATACATAAATGTCTCTTGATCGATGGATTCTTCAAGTGTTCGACCTCAACACCTTTATTCACACTTGTAAGAATGTACTTGGTGCCTTAATACCTACTTTCATTATTGGTAGTTTGTCTTGCATTTGTTAACGGTATACATTAATTACCGATAATCAAATGAAGTCTCATTATGTTCAACCTCAACTCCTTTATTCACATGATGTATACTTGCACCTTTGTTGGATCATGTAGAAGACTTGAAGACATCATTTTATAGTAGAAAATTTCTTGATTCATTGCTATCATTCATTGGACCAACATCTATATGACTTTAGTGATCATGGGAGATCAGATTGCACTCCATTGCATACAGATATCTTCAAATTGATTTTGAGACTGGTTTTCCATGGGCCTTGTTTGTGACTATGACAGCTTATGGCATGTGTCTACTTTGTATTTCCTATTCATGGCCATGAACAACTATTTGGTATATTTCCACATGGATCTGTAGTGTAATTCATATTGGAAGCCATGTGTAGAAAGTCATTATGGATTGTAATATTCTCATGAGCAACTAGTTCATCGAGTTGGGTCTCCATTACTCCACTTATGTGAATTATAATTTATTTAGGCCATTGTAGATACTCCTCTGACCTTACACATTAGGGGGCATCTGTTATAGCAGGTTTTTCCTCACCCCGTGCAACTTACTCAGAAGGTATTTTCCATTTCCCTATGAAGTATTGAAGTCCCCTTTTGCACTTCCCATATCCAAAAAAACATATTTTTCCACATATATGTTGCCTACAACTTAGAAAGCATGCGTATACGTAGGTTTCACCACTACAACCCACGTACATCGATTTTGGTGCTCAAAATTAAAAATTGTTTCAGGCTTCCATGTCACGTCACGAGATCCATGATCCTTGACCTTCCATATACTGGAAAAATTTTGATTCGTCCCTTCATTTCCATTTGAAGGCTATAAATTGGGCCATATCCAAACCATGGAAGAGGATATAATTCAAATTTTGAAAGCAAAGATACTCTGAGAAATTTTCACTTCACATTGAGTCTGCATCCCTTTGTCCTTTAAATTCTCAACACATTGTTTATCCCCCAAGGTCTTCCCTCTTTGATGGAGAACCTCATTGTCTCTCTTATATGAGATTACCTTTGGTGGAGGATTGAAGTGGTGGAGTGTTAACTGGAAGAGACTTATTTTATCAGTACCAAGACATGCCGACACAAAAGTTTGTCACTCATACACTTATGTTGATCATTTTTTAATAGAAATATTTGTTTCTCGTCCAATTGATGTCTTGCAAATATTTGACTTATTATTCCATGAGCATATTTTTTATGAATATTAATGTATTATGATATTTATGTGCTAACATTATATATTATCACCATATGCTTGTGTATCTTGGTTGTTGAGGACAAGTTGCAGGTATAAAGCTTGATTGGAGTGCTCAATGTTGGTCTTCATCGAACGTCCGGACGAGGTAGGCTCTTTATCTTGTCTTGTTGGCATTTTCATTTATATAGCATACTTGGGATTAGAGTTGATTTATGCAGTCATTTTTTCTGTTGTTGTTTACCCCATGCCATAGACCGATCTTCCTCATAATAGGGGGAAATACCTTTAAATTTCCTAATCAGGTCTCTATATGCAAGTTTCAAATCGAATTGATGGGCATTATTAGGTGGGAGAGCAATTTCAAGTGTCTCATCCATCCATTTCACAAAGCGAGAAAGAGCTCTCTTAACCAATTTTCCAAGGGAAGAGAATAATGCATAAAAAAAGTTGATTTCCAAGGGAGCAGGAGGGTGGTCACCTCCTCCAAAAATTGGATTGGTGAAAACCTGTTACCAGAATTAATAGCATTTTGCAGAGATCAATAAATGTTAACAATTGTTAATCTCTTTATTATCTTGCAAATCAATCTCCATTATTTATTTCCTCAATTTATTTGAAACACATTATTTTTATATTTATTTTATAATTGTTTATTTATTTATTTTATTTTTCATTTTCCCCCTCTTATTATATATATTTTTCTTTATCACTAATATGTAATTTAATCTATATATCTTCATGTTCATGCTTCATCTCTTTAATGATAATAACTACTTAAACTAAATTTAACATTATTTGGGTAGTTACATTCTTTATAACATAGTTGGAATTATTATTTATTTATTTCTATTTAAGTTTATTTAATACTAATATTTATTCATTTTAAATTTAAATTTAATTGTGATTTTAATAATATAATGATTTTATTTATAACAACTTTTTTATTAATTTTATTTTTATTTAAAACAAAAATAGTTATCATAGTTTAATTGTCAATTATTAATAAGGATAATTGTTATCGGCTACTATATATGCTAAAGTTGATTAACTCATCATTATTATTTAAGGAAAATATGTTCACCTAAAATAATTTACTTGTATTAAGAAGTGGACTTTCACTTTGTCCAAATGCCTTTAGGTATTGGGATATCAACTTTCCTTACATAGAAGAAAAACAAACTCCTACCCAATTAAAAATAGTTTCAAATATTATTAGGAAACCACAAATTGAATTTATTTATCAATATCCACTTTCTTTTATTTATTATTCACATTTCTTTAAAAATAATAACTATCTAACTTAAATTTAATATTATTTTTTTATATCAAATTTTTTCTTTTATTTATATTTTTTAATAAAAATATTTTCCTATCATAAGTTTTATAATATTTTGGTATTTTACATTCATTATAAAAAATATTTTCTATTTATTTATTTCTATTTATGTTTTATTAATAAAAAATATTTAATTTCCCCATATAGGGTGGCAAGGAAGTGAAAATTCCTTGGTCGTCGTCCAAGACCAACTACCATGTGTCCTCACCCATCCTTGGCACTTGACACCCTCATCCAATGTCAATCCTATCCACCCATGCGACTCATTAGCCCTCCCCTTCTACGTATTTTCTGGCCCCTAGGTCCTTATGTTGGTAATTCTTGTTCCTTCTGGATGGAAATACATCGGCATAGTGCTCGTCTCGGTCATTAATTTTGTATTAGAAAGTCAGTTCTCATCGTGAATTTTTCCATCAAGCCATTTACTGGCCTTAATTTCGATCATTTTGAAGCTCTCCCGAGACTAATTGTTGACTTGATGGGTTGTTATTTCTTCCCCTCATTCTATTGGCCCTAGTATTACTCTTATTCTTTTACTTTCCTTGACCTTACCCCTCCTCATACCCTTGCCTTTTGGTTTCTTACCTACCCAACTTCTTTGTGTTAATTCCCCATTCCCCATGGCAATGGAGGTCGTTCTCACTAAGAATGGGGAAACTCCTCATGCATAACTCATGGAAGGTCTGGTTCTCGAGTTGTCTCAGTCACAAAAGCATTTGTTGAGTCTTACCAAGCTCATACACCTCTAGACATCTGATCCGATATCAATTCAACAAAGGCATATGTTCGAGTTCTCAGACACTTTATAAAGGATGAGGAGGTACTCAATGTAGACAGTTCTTGGATTACAGATACCATCAACACTCGTTCTCGAGCTTCTCATTATTTAAAAAATATGGCGATTATTGAAAAATGAATTTTATGTTGGGTCATGTCTTGGTCGACCGTCACGAGGAGAAGTAGGAGACCATGCTCCAACTTGATAAAAGTCAAGCTCAACTTGGACTGCTTGAATACAAGTTCAATTTGTTGTCTCTCAAATTAACAAGTATGGATGTATCGATAGTGGAAGTACCTCCACCCAAGTTTCCCAAGGATACAAACCACCCCTCTGTTTAATTTTTCTCATGCTTATCATTTTTTTGATGTTACTGTTGTATACAGTAGGTCTAGGTTTTCCAACTCCACCTCACAGAAGTCAAAATAGGGGACAACAAAATCTAGTTTTTCATACTATAGTTAGGTATACTTGTAGATACATTTTATATTTTAATTTCAAAAGGCTAATATTATACAAACTCTTAGAAAATCTGATGCATTGTTGTTGGTCTAGTTTCCCTAGTGGCAAGCCAAGAATAGGTTTTTTGTACAACATAATTATGGAAATATAAAGACTCTGGATTATACAAAATAAAAATTATTATTTAATCCAATTTTAACATTATTTTGATAGTTTAATAATATGATAACTTTATTTACAACAAAGTTGACATTATTACTTGCCCAATGGGGTTCGATCGAATGGTGGAAAGCAAGGAATGTTTCACCATTGGG
>ML805873.1:248438-260774 GCA_009831015.1 Picea engelmannii
AATCAACATTCCTTGCCACTTCATCACTTCTTCCTTCAAGGGTTTGTTTGTGTAGTCTCTAGTTTCCTCCTGGAGTGTTAAGTCCCCAAACTACATGATCTAGCGACATGTATTCTTAGTGATGGATAGCTGAGATGGACTCCGTCCTTCGGTGCTCCAGTGAAGTGAACATTCATAAACAAGTTAAAACCTCCCAGAATGCTAAGTCCCCAGACTACAATATCTAGTGACAGATGTCCTTAGCGATGGACAACCAGGATTTACTCCGTCTTGAAAAGCTTGGGGGAAATTCGCGTGTCCTTATATCTACACTTTGATACCACTGAATACCCAAACTTTCAGATAGTCGTTGATCTATGGACATGTGTCCCTCTATTCTCAACGGTCCATATTAACTTCATGACTCTGGCATTCAGGAGTTTCAGCATTAGACCACCCCCATTCTACTGAAGAAAAACTTTGTTGAACTACTTGGCGCTACCATTCCCTAGGTTTGATATAATGTCTAAGAGAGATCCCCATTGGATTTCCCAGATCCACGACCCTCATCAATTTGTGACTCTAGACTTCGGTTATGTTCGACGGTTGTGGGGTCATAAGTCTCGAAGTCCCGAAGCCAAGATAGCTTCACTCCTTTTGGGATTAGCGAGGGGTTCTCAAACCTGGGTCATATGGGATCATATTGAAGTTCATGGGCTACACGCAGCTTGTTGAAACATATCTTAAAATTTTTATCCTTAAGGCCTAGATTTTTATTTTTTGTGTTTTTCGGGTTTCGGCTTTCTTAAAATAAGAGTTTCGTCATTTCTAAATTCACGATATCTTTTTATCAATTTTTTTTTGTGGATAAGGAATGGAAAAAAGGTTTACAAAAAACATAAAAATTTCCGACGCCCTTTTTGAAAATTATTTAAAACATGTTAAATTTTAAATTTACAATTTTTCAAATTAAACTTTAAAGAATTTTCAGGATTCGAGGTTTCCTGCAAACAAATTTTTGATGCAAATAGAATCACGAAACCCCGATCCCCGATTTCCCGAAACGTTAGAATCTTAATTTGAAAAAACGAATTAATTTAGTCTCTTATAAGAAAGGTTAAGGGTTAAAATAATTATGTCGCGATTTCGGGATTCACGGTTCTGTGAGAGCACATCTCCTGTCATCATGTTTCCCGAAATCCCGATTTCCAAAACCCCGATCCATAAGTCACGTTAAATTAAACTAATTATGTTTTTTCCTTAATCATGATTATTTAGTTAATTAAGATAAGTTAAGTCCTGTTTAAAGTAAACAAGCCATCGCAATTTCGCAATTTCGGGATTCGCGGTTCTGTGAGAGCACATCTCCTGTCATCATGTTTCCTGAAATATCGATTTCCGAAACCCCGATAAAGGTTTAATATCAATGAATTAACGTGCTAAAAACATTTAAATCTTAATTAAAGCATCGCGATTTCGGGATTTCGCATTTTTGGAAATCGTTTTTTCATTAACTACATACCTCTCAACATCATGATTTCCGAAACCCCGAAAAATGAAGTTTTTAGCTTTAAATTATGATTAACATTAATTAACCTTTTTCTTAAAAAAAGATTAATGCTAATCATTCTTACGTGTTCATTTATGTTTTGCTTACCATTAAGTAGGTTTCTCATTTTCTTCAAAACCCGAAGGTACTTAAATACGGACATTAAAAGCGTATCTTGGTAAAATATCTTTTACATTAAGATCTTTAATTTTGTGACAGCTGTGCAAATCTCGTCATTTTTTAAATATATTCAAAATAAACATTCAAATGTCTGTGTTATCGTTCTAAGCTGAGCTCATTCATCCATTTGTTGTTACAGGTTTCCAATTAAACACAGAAGTCATGGCACCTAAAAAGGCACCGAAAAAGAATGAAGACGCATAGGAAGGAGATATTATCTCCGATACCACTCCACATGCTATAGATTCTATTAAATCATGGACTCAAATATCAGATTTGATGGAATATGAATTAGAGAATGCTCATCCTGACTCCGAAAATCATTTCCGGGACATAGCTGAGTCTGAGCTTCATAAGATCGTTGTGCGTCCGAGGCTTGTAACATACACTGATATGATCAGCTGGGCTCTGGATAAGGTAGATATCCCAACAAGGAGAATTCTAAATGATCAAGGATCTATTGTCGGCTCATTCAGACCAGAGCACATTCAAGTAATGTATAAACTCTCACCAAATCATAAACATACTTTTAATGTTGAATTTTTAGCTGAGTTTCAGAGAAAAGAATGTATTGAGGTAGACCAGACATATCCCGATATGATTAGAGGATGGGAAAGGTCTGAAGCAAAGTTTAGGGCTGATTCTCATGGGATTTATGCTACAGCCTCCTTAAATGAATATATGGTTTATATAGCCATTATGTTATGCAGAATTTTCGGGAGAAAAGATCCCTGTCATTTTCAAGCAGTCTGGGTACCTTTTTTAGAGGAAGCTTTAGAAGGAAATGGTTTTAACTGGCATAATATTTTTTCGGATAACCTAACACAAGAAATTTTAAACTATAAAGCAGCCAAGTCAAAGGGACAACTAGTGGCTTTTTATATGTCTGCATACATAATGAATGCAATCTGTTTTATGACTCCCTTTCCATTAATGAATTGGAGTTGGAGTATTTCCTGTACAGAACCCATTCATAAATACCATTCGACCCTTTGGGAAGAAAATTCTAAAGGTGCATTTTACGAGGTTTATCATTTTATTATTATTCCCATGCACACAATGTTTTTTGGATGTGAACCCCCTCGCATTTCAGATATAATCATAGAAAGTCTTAAAGAAGTTTCTGACTAGTTCATTGAGGAAATTTTTTCCTACATTAGGGTTTATGGTTGTTCCATTCCCCCTCATGCACTCCCTAAATTCCTACCAGACAGATTGGTATCCAGAGAAGTAGCTCATCAGATAGCCAAGGGTGGTGTTGGATTGGAATTAAAAGCACTTCAAAAAAAATCATGGCCATCTTTCCCTGTTCATGTTGGGAATTTTTCTTTATCAAATTTAGGTCATTCTAAGGTAGAGGCTGAGTCACTACAAGAAGTGAAACTAGTAAATATTGAGCACAAAAAATATGACCCCTACCCAATAATAAGTAGGCATTACATACATTGTAATCTAAAGGCATATGAACATGAAGTATCTATTTATGATGATATATTTAAGGATGTTAAGTCTTATGAAGAAGTGTTGAATAGAGTCCTGGCCTTGCCACCGGACTCACAGACTGGATTCACATCTTTTCAAATCCATAGGCGAAGCTGCCTACCTAAGATTTTACACGGTGAAATTTCGACCCCATCGCGAGAACAACAAGAACCCCGTCCAGGGTTTGAAACTAATATACAGGATAAAGAAAATAACAAAGGTAAGTTGAAAAATACCAAGATACCTTCCCAAGATACAGAGGGTTCTCAAACAAAATATACAGAGGGTTCTCAAACAAAAGAAACAAAAATGGAGAAGGGAAAAGAGCTAGAAACAATTCCAGAAATCATGAAGAATGTTCCAGAAAATATAGGAGGAACAACTTCAATAGAACTTGGTAGTCCTATCACCTCTTTAACTCCATTACAATCAACTTTTGGAACCCCCCATGAAGGAATTTTATATGTCAATGATCTAGAGCTTATTTCGAGAGATGAAATCCCCTCATCAGATTACTTTTTCAGTAAAAAGCGAAGAGCAGTCTTGAAACAGGAAATTCATCCAAGAGGAGAAGGGACGATTAAAAATCATAGGGTTATTATAGATGGAAAGAAACTCAAGGATGGGGAATTTGCTACAAAATTAGCAGGTACAATGGGTGTTATAGTATCAACAAACATGTATTATGTTGGCAATTTAACAACTATGCCTGAACATAAGGACAAAACAATAATTCAGTTGCAAGACAAACTAAAAGAAAATGAAAGAAATATTAGTTGGGGAATACAAAAGGGTCTAGAACAAGATAGACTAAAGGATATGCAAGAAATCCAAAAAAAGAATAAAGACTTGGAGGAGGCAAAACTCATAATAAAGGTCACACGGGAATAGGTTCGAAAGATGGAAGAAGAAAACAAACATTTACAAGAAAAAAATATTTCTATTACTAATCAGGTAATAGAACTTGAAAATTTCAGGACACACGCATTGGAGATATATGTAAGAATAGAGGAGGAACAACAGAAAGTGTTCTTGAATCTGGAAGTAGTCCAGAAATATTTTCAAGAAACAAATAAGCCTTTGGAGAATGTGTTTCAGAAGGAAAGGGAGGCGAAAGCAGCTAGAACAACTTTTCAGAAGGCAGTGACTTTCTCATCAAAAGAAGAGGTTGGAAATATTAAGAAATTATCTATTTCTGAACAGGTTAAAGGGGACATAATAATAAAAGTGTGGGAAGCAAATTTGGCTGAATATAAACAAATAAAAAGAGAAGTCAATGATGATTTCCAGGGAATCTTTGATCTATTAGAAAGAGCTTCTTTGAATAATGGAACAGATGGTTTATCCAGATTATTAGGCGAAATCAATATTGTTAAGCACCAGCTAAGGTTTAGAGAAGAGCTGGAGGAAATGAAAGCATAGATTTCAAACATTAAATTGATCAATATTACAGAGATCAACAAATGGATGGTGATGTCAAATCTAAAGTTGAAAACTATTAAATTCACAGAAAAGATGATAGAAAATCGGTTGCCCGAATTGCAGAATTTTTTTTTCTTATTTGAAGCAAATTAATTACCAGATGCTCCCAGGACTTTTGTGAAGTTTTTGGGAAAATGTGTTCAGTGTATTGAAGCAGAGAAAGGAAGTTCGTCAACGCAAGCTTAAAACCTTTTAAAATGTTTTTATCATTAAAAAATAGAAAGAAATTGTAAACGGTTGACATTATTTTTATGTAACCGTAATATTAGGAAGTTGGTTAGTCACCAACGAGAAATTTTGATGAACATGTATAAATATAGTTTCTAAAGGCTGAAAAAAGGCTTCAGAATTTTTGGAGAGAGCCATTTTGTAATATCAGTTTTCAAATACATCAGAATATAGATCACAAACAAGATTCTGGATACTGCAAATTTGTAGCTATGTGTCTTCACCCTGTTTATTATACTTAGTTGAATTTTTCCTTTCAATGTTTTTCTAACGAGTAATCAATTTGAAGTTATATACATCATTGATTTATATTTCAGATTGGTTTGGATGTCAAATGATTTATAGTTTTTCCTCTGAAATTGCTTTTAGTAATTTGAAGACCTGTAAAACTTTTGTTCCTTAATACTTAACTCTTGTTAAAAACATCGTTTTTGTTTCATCATTGTCTATTGAAATATGAGATTCTTTCTTGATTAAAGCCTCATATTTTTCTGTAGTGTTTATTTGTTATTTTACGATTCTCGAAATTGTTACAAATCCAAGAAACAACCTCGAATGTGTTTGCATTACTGTTTTGAATTTTAAAATTGTTTTTTCTTGTTCTCATCTCTGGAAAATTTGAAGTAACAAATTGATTAAAATCCTTTTACAAATAAATAAAGTTTTATCATCCATGACTATCCCAAGTAGCAGACAACCCAACGTTGAACCAGGCCTTCAGGATCAAACTAGTATTGCCTTGAATTTATTTAATACCATTTTACAAACAACAACTAATCGGGTTGAGTTAGAATGATCATGGACTGCTATTGAGAGAGACATTAGCATCCAAGAACAACAGGAAGCAAGACATAGACAGTTGAGAAACTGATTCTTCTTTAATCTTCCTTTGATTTCTTTTTCCCAAATCATTCCTTTAAATTATTTACGGATGCCTTGACGGTATAATTTATAGCCTTAAAGTATAAACTCAGGAACACCATCTTTTTGGCGTCGATGTCGAGGAACGAAGAAACAAATATTTTCCCTGGGAAGAACGACATTGACATTTTATGTTTTTGATAGTGAACAAGGACAGAAAACCTTCTAAGGCTAAATATTTTTCACTTGGCGACTCCACAATAACTAAACTGGCTATTAGCCGCAAGAACACCAGAAAAAACCCAGATAGCAAGCAGACCTCGCCAGTCTCCGATCCGGAAAAAAATTTAAAATCACGAAAATCACTTAAACAAGTCTTTTTATCCACATATACTATAGATCAACCTGACTTTACGCAATCAAACTCATCGGAAACTCTTGAAATATCACTTTCACTTCCTCCCTCATTCGATGCTTTCTCTTTTCCTGAAGTTTCTTCTCTAGATTTCCGAGAATCTTCTCCTCACACTTTCCGAAGTTCAGTCTCAAATCTAACCATGGCTGCACAAGGAGGTGTTGGAGCTGGAGGTGGTTCCCCTGGAGGTGGTCAAGTATCGCTTGCTAGGATTTTCGCTAAAGTAGATGCTATATATGCTCCCCTTTTTCTTCCCGTTCCTCTTCATGATCTCCCCGAGAATTATATGAAAAGCCTTCCAAAATTTACAAGGGAAGGTGATCTGACTGTCCAAGAACATATAAACTTTTTTGATGAATTTGCTGACATACTCGGAATAGAACATGAAGATGTTTATTATAGACTCCTCGTTCAAACTTTCGAGGGATAGGTGAGGACTTGGTTCCGATCCTTAGCAGTTGGATCTTTAAGATCCTATGATGAACTTGAAAGAACTTTTATTAGACAATGGATAGAGAGGAAGGATCACCTCTACTACTTAACTGAATTCAGAGCCCTTAGAAAGAAAAACTATGAGTCAGTTCTAGAATTCACACAGAGGTTCAATAAGTTGTATAATAAAATTCCAGTTGAGGTTAAACCTTCACAACCTGCAGCCAAAGTGACTTTTGTTGGCGCTTTTGATCTCGACTTCGCCTTATTATTGAGAGAAAGGAGATCAATTGATCTCATGAAAATGCAGGATGATGTGCTTGAGATTGAATCAAACATGATGGCATCAGGGAAACATAAAGCAAAGACTGAAATTGGAAACAAAGAAAATAAGAAATTTAAAGAGCAAGGTGGATATTCAGGATCAGGAAAATCCTCGGGAGATATAATAGAAGAGATGTCTAGGGTCATTAGAGAACTTTCAAACAAGATATCGAAAATGGAACTAGAGAAATCGAAAAGAGATAATTTCCCCAGAAAAGATTTTTGAAGAAATCCTGAACTTCAAGGACCACAGAAAATAATTAAAAATGAAGATCAAAAAATTCCAACACCCTTTAAAAGTGAAAACTAGATCGAAGAGGAAGATTTAGGAGATTTTGAAGAAGTCGATGAAGATATTAGTAACCTTGGCGATGATAATAAATCCCCTTATTTATCAAGACAGGATTACGAAGCATCTTTAAGTAAAGAAGGTACATCGGAAGAACATGCTAGCAATAATATGACTGATGATTTCACATATCAAAATATTGTAGATGATATTATTGTTGAACTACAGGGAAAATATAATTTGAGACCAAGAAATAAAAATCTCCCAAATGTTCCGACAAAAAAGAGTTTGCCAAGAAGTGAAACCGATGAGGTAACTCCAAAAGTTGTAGATAAACAGTCTGCGAAAAGAAACACAGATGATACGCAACCTGTACAGTCAGAACCAGTAGGAACACTCCCCGTGAAGATAGAAGCTCCTATAAATGAAAACAAACTCACATCTCAACAAAAAACTGAAAAGAAAGGTATGGAAGTCCCGAACATCGAAAATGACAAGGCCCTAGGAAACTTCAATTTGGAAAACGAAATAAATAAAATCAAAATTCCTATTCCCCTTTTTGAGTTAGCTAAAAATCCCATATACAGAAAACAAATCGCCAAAATGATTAATTTTTCCGAAGATGAAAGCCAGGGCGACGTCATCAACTTAGAGGATGACAAACCTAACATAGTCTTCGGTCCGCAGTTCGAAGGTGCAAGAGACACCATGGATCCTTTTTATATTACGTTAACCCTGTTTTAACACCTTCTCCATAATTGTATGTTGGATTCCGGAGCTTCCCACAATGTTATGCCAAAGGAAATTATGGAAAAACTTGGTCTTGAAATCACAAGGCCTTATGGTGACTTATATTCTTTCGATTCGAGGAAAGTAAAATGCATAGGTATGATTAAAGACCTAGTGGTAGGTTTGGCTCAAATACCCGCTAAAAGTATTCTTATGGATGTAGTAGTCACTGACATTCCCCCAAAGTATGGTATGCTATTATCTAGATCATGGGGCGCCAAGCTTGGAGGATCTCTCCAACTAGATATGACATATGCTACAATTCTAGTTTTCGGAGGCCAATACACTCGTCTTTACAGAGAGACTAGGTTAGCATTTACTGTAGGTCACCCAAACAACCCCAACAATCATCCAGTTTATATTTCTAACCAAGATTTAGGAAATTGTATATTATCTATAGATGACGATTTTGAAGTAGATGTAGATGATAAATGTATAGAAGAAAAAATTGAAAAAAAAGAAATAGAGAAAAATGTATATAGCAATGGTGTATGGAAAATGTATTTTGATGGTGCTTCGTCCTTCCTTGGAGCCGGGGTAGGAGCACTTCTTGTAGCTCCTGATGACCAATTTGTTATTCCTTTTTCATATAGGCTTCAGTGGAATGTGGATTGTACAAACAATGTATGTGAGTATGAAGCTTTAGTGCTAGGATTAGAAGCTGCTAGAAGGATGAAAATTAAGAAACTCGAAGTCTTTGGTGACGCAGAGTTAATTATAAAATAGGTTAATCGACAGTATCAGGCTAAGCATCCTAGATTACAGTCCTATAGGAATTGTGTCTGGGATTTAATCGAGAACTTCTTCACATATGTGAATTTTCATTTCATCCCAAGATCTGAAAATCAACAGGCTGATGCTTTAGCCAAAGCTGCATCCACTTTCACACCCCTGACTACTTTTAAATTAAAATATCATATACAAATGAGGCATCGCCCTTCAATACCAAATAACATACAACATTGGCAGGTTTTTGAAGACGATGAGCAGCTTCGAAAGTTTCTAGAATCATTAGATGAATTTGCAGAAACGCATATTGATCAAGAAAATCAAAATGATCCTATTTGGATCATGCAAGAAGGGGAGGATTCTAAATAATTTTACGATAAAATTGCAAATCACCGAATGTTGGTTCTCAAGAACAACCAAATTGCCAAGGGTCTAATCCCTTTGGAAAGACTTTTTAATCAAGATGATATCCCTTCAAAAACTACCCTACAACCCCAACTAGAGGAGGTTGAAGATTGTAATATAGGAACTAAAGAAAACCCCCGAATGGTTAAACTATCCAAATATTTATCAATAGAAAACAAAAATAAATACACGGAGTTGTTAAGAAAATATAAAGATGTTTTCGCATGGTCGTATGAAGAATTGAAAACATATGACACTTATGTGATCGAACATAAAATACCTCTCAAACTAGGTGTCAAACCTTTTAAACAAAATCTCCGACAATTTGACCCTATTTTATTACCTATTATCGAACGAGAAGTCAAAAAACTTCTTGACGCTAAGATAATTGTACCCCTAAGATATTCTAATTGGGTAGCTAATCTGGTCCCAGTTAGAAAAAAAAATGGGGAAATCAGACTATGTGTTGATTTCAGGAATCTTAATAAATCTTCTCTCAAAGATAATTATCCTCTACCTAAAATGGACCATGTTCTTGAAAAAGTAGTAGGGGCTAATAGAATTTCAATGATTGATGGATTTTCAGGTTATAATCAAATTTCCGTCAGTGATCTTGATAAAGAAAAAACCTCATTTACCACTCCTTGGGGCACATTTATGTACTATAAAATGCCATTTGGACTAATGAATGCAAGTGCTACTTTTCAACGCGCAATGGATATTGCTTTCGTTGGCGAACGAGACAAGTTTGTAGTCATCTACTTGGATGATCTTACTGTTTTTTCTAAATCGGATGAAGACCATATGACTCATCTCAAACAAACATTTGAAAAATGTCACAGGTTTGGTCTATCCTTAAATCCTATAAAGTATCATTTCGCTATGCAAGAAGGCAAGTTGTTGGGTCACATCGTATCCCGAAATGGAATCAGGATTGACACTAAAAGAGTATAGGCTATACATACAATAGCTATTCCTAGGAATGTGAAAGAAATTCAATCATTTTTAGGAAAAATAAATTTCTTGAGAAGATTTATTCCTAACTTCACTGAAATTGTGAAATTAATTACAGATATGCTCAGAAAAAAACAGTGAAGTAAAATGGACAGTAGAAGCTAAGGCATCCTTTGCCCATATTAATAAGGTTATAAGTGAGGCACCAATACTAGCGAGCCTCAATTATCTCAAAGATTTTCTTATTCTTTCATTTGCCTCTAAACACATGCTTGTTGTTGTACTCCTTCAGAAGAATGAAGAAGGTTTCGAGCAACCGATAGCCTTATTTAGAAAAATTCTCTGAGATGCTGAACTCAAATATAATATAATGGAAAAGCAAGTGTATGCTATGGTAAAAGCATTGAAATCTTTCAGAACTTATGTTTTACATTCTAAAGTGATTGCATATGTACCCACTAGTTCTGTAAAAGATATTTTGGTTCAAGCAGACAGTGATGGTAAAAGAGGAAGATGGCTTGAAAAAATTCAAGAGTTCGACTTGGAGGTTAAACCGACCAAATTGGTAAAGGGACAAGGTTTAGCTAAAATTTTAGCTGAATCCAATTTCAGGGCTCTTGGGATAAACAGTTCTCAGGAGGAGGAAGAATGGATAGACGTGAATGAACTTGGGGATCAAATAGTCAAAAACAGGATCGAGGAGAAATTTGCGTTGTCGAATTGGTACAAGGACATAGTAACATACTTATTGACATGGAAATGTCCAACTGACTTGTCTCCATCCAAAGCTAGAACACTAAAGCTACATGCAGTCAAATACTGTATTTCCAAAAAACGATTATATTGGAAAGACCCGCTTGGCTTCCTCTTGGTCTGTCTGGTCAAGTCAGAAACAGAAGAAGTTATAGGTCAATTTCACGAAGGAGTCTGTGGAGGACACCATGCTTGGAGGGCTACGACATATAAAATCCTGAGGGCTAGTTATTACTAGCCCAAAATTTTTCCAGATGTCAATGCTAAGGTACGAGCTTGCATCCCTTGCCATTTTTTTGCAAGAAAATATAAACTACCAACAATTCCATTGGTCCCAGTCAAGACATAAGCTCATTTTCAACAATGGGGACTAGACTTCATAGGTGAGATTAATCCTCATTCAAGTGCCCAACACAAATGGATCCTGACTACTACAGACTATTTCACCAAATGGGTGGAAGCGATCCCAACAAGGAAGGCTACCGATTTAGTAGTTATAGACTTCTTAGAAGAAAATATCTTGTCTAGGTTTGGCTATCCTAGAAAGATTGTCACAGATAATGCACATGATTTTAAGTCTATGGCAATGGTCATCTTTTGCTAGAAATATAATATTGTGTTGGGTCATTCCACAACATACTATCCTCGGGGAAATGGTCTGGCAGAATCTTCAAACAAGATCTTAATCAGTATAATAAAGAAAGTGTAAAACGAAAATAAAAAGTCTTGGCATTTGCATTTAAAATATGCTTTGTGGGCAAATCGGATAGGCACAATTTTTTTTATCGGTACTTCTCCCTTTAAAATGGTATATGGAACAGATGTAGTGTTGCCCATAAACTTAGCACTTCCTATGATGAAACTATGGAAAGACGAGAAGGAAGAACCAAATCCTCTCACAAGAAGGATAAATTAGCTGATTGAAGTTCAACAGCACAGGGTTGTAGTGGATGAAAAGTTGCAGAAGTACCAGGATGACATGAAGGTATTATTTGATCGTAAAGCCAAGGATAGGAATTTTCTCCTTGGGGATCTGGTTTTGAGATGGGATGCTCAAAAAGAGGATTCAGGAAAAAATGGTTAATTTGATCATATTTGGTACGGACCATTTAAGGTAGCATCTCCTGAAGGAAAAAAATCATTTTTGCTTGAAAATTTGGATGGTAAGATCTTGAATGCCCCTGTTAATGGGCGTTTTTTAAAGCATTATATGGAATAATTAATTTACATAAAATCTCATTGTATATACCATTTTGTTTTTCATTTTTAGAAAATCCATTCTCATTTTGTAAATAAATAAATAAAAATAAAATAAAAATTAGTTAAGTTTTTATACAAAATAAAAAATAAAAAAATAAAATAAAATACATATATGTATATAATTTTTGTGTTGCTTATACCGTAAGATGATAGGCAAATAAAAGTGTTTGTTCTTAACACTTCAACCTTAAGGGTTTCACTTAGAACAAGTTTAAAGGCTTAATA
>ML805873.1:260874-275483 GCA_009831015.1 Picea engelmannii
TTATTTTTGAAATCACAACCTATGTTTTCTGGCTTACAGATTGTTGGACATCTCCTTTTATACCCTCAATAATATCTTTCACATTTTTGGGATTTTTCATCGAAGTAGGAGAGATTATGTATTAACCTTTAAAGTCAACAAATGATTAAATTCAGTAAGACCAGTCTACATAGTTCTTATTCTCTGACTAAAAGTGGTTATGTTTGAGTTGATTCTGACTCTCTTAGGTTTCTTAACAGTTTGTCTGAGGATTTAATCTTGCTCAAAAGAAAACCCCTGAAAATAATCTTTCCCTTTTTCTCTACAAACTGAGGAGTTTTGAAAGTTAAGAAAGATTGGTCTAGAATAATCAAAACAGGTTGACAAACCTCTATTGTAAATTTTTACATAGATAACCACACCTGATGTTTTAAGTATCACTGATTTCCCCCGCTTCGTATGAATAAGCTAACTATAAGACAGATGGTGAAAGGAAATTCATTTTTTGATTGCCCCCATCTAGTCCCAAAGATGATGAAAGGAAATTCATTTAAATGATTGCCCTCGTCTAAAAATAAAAGAAAAAGATAACTTCACTGGGGTACTGAATATACATGCTGGCAGTGAAGCAATATCTGAGCATAAATATATAATTAGCACTAGAAGCGGTGAAAGAAAATTCAGTAAAAAGGGACAGATAACTTCACCGGGGTACTGAACAGGCCTGCTGGCAGTGAAGCAATATCTGAGGTGTCTGTAAGGTTGTCATACTTATCTATCACTCTATTCTAGTTATTAGTTTTTCGAAACCAGATATTCATCTTAAGTCAAAATAGAGCTCCCCAATTAAAAATTATAAATTTTATTTCGATTGATGCAAGCCGAAATTGACAAATCTGTTGAGTTTCCTAAGATTGTTCTAATCATCTTAATACTAACTTAAATTTAGAACGAGAAGGAGAATATTATGAAGAAGACTACAACTGAGTTTAAAGAAAATAAGAAGTTTTGAAAAGGTTTTCAAAGGTTTTATGAAATCTCTTTTTCCTCTCCTTTAGCAGTTTAGCAATGATAAACCCTTGACACCATTTACCCAATGAAGGCACTGAGTCTACATGTTCTCCTCACCCCATAGGGAGACGAGGTCCCCAGTTGGAGCCTATGTTGAAACATATCTTAAAATATTTATCCTTAAGGCCTAGATTTTTATTTTTTGTGTTTTTCGGGTTTCGACTTTCATAAAATAAGAGTTTCGTCATTTCTAAATTCACGATATCTTTTTATCAATTTTTTTTGTGGATAAGGAACGGAAAAAAGGTTTACAAAAAACATAAAAATTTCCGACGCCCTTTTTGAAAATTATTTAAAACATGTTAAATTTTAAATTTACGATTTTTCAAATTAAACTTTAAAGAATTTTCGGGATTTGGGGTTTCCTGCAAACAAAGTTTTGATGCAAATCGAATCACGAAACCCCGATCCCCGATTTCCCGAAACGTTAGAATCTTAATTTAAAAAAATGAATTAATTTAGTCTCTTCTAAGAAAGGTTAAGGGTTAAAATAATTATGTCGCGATTTTGGGATTCACGGTTCTGTGAGAGCACATCCCCTGTCATCATGTTTCCCGAAATCCCGATTTCCGAAACTCCGATCCATAAGTCACGTTAAATTAAACTAATTATGTTTTGGCCTTAATCATGATTATTTAGTTAATTAAGATAAGTTAAGTCATGTTTAAAGTAAACAAGCCATCGCAATTTCGCAATTTCGGGATTCGCGGTTCTGTGAGAGAACATCTCTTGTCATCATGTTTCCCGAAATCCCAATTTCCGAAACCCCGATAAAGGTTTAATATCAATCAATTAACGTGCTAAAAAAATTTAAATCTTAATTAAAGCATCGCGATTTTGCGATTTTGCATTTTTGGAAATCGTTTTTTCATTGACTACATACCTCTCGACATCAGGATTTCCGAAACCCTGAAAAATGAAGTTTTCAGCTTTAAATTATGATTAACAATAATTAACCTTTTTCTTAAAAACAAATTAATGCTAATCATTCTTACGTGTTCATTTATGTTTCGCTTACCATTAAGTAGGTTTCTCGTTTTATTCAAAACCTGAAGGCACTTAAATACGGACATTAAAAGCGTATCTCGGTAAAATATCTTTTGCATTAAGAGCTTTAATTTCGTGATAGTTTTGCAAATCTCGTTATTTTTTAAATATATTCAAAATAAACATTCAAATGTCTGTGTTATCATTCTAAGTTGAGCTCATTCATCCATTTGTTGTTACAAGTTTCCAATTAAACACAGAAGTCATGGCACCCAAAAAGGCACCGAAAAAGAATGAAGATGCATAGGAAGGAGATATTATCTCCGATACCACTCCAGATGCTATAGATTCTATTAAATCATGGACTCAAATCTCAGATTTGCTGGAATATGAATTAGAGAATGCTCATCCTGACTCCGAAAATCATTTCCGCGACATAGCTGAGTCTGAGCTTCATAAGATCACTGCGCGTCCGAGGCTTGTGGCATACACTGATATGATCAGTTGGGCTCTGGATAAGGTAGATATCCCAACAAGGAGAATTCTAAACGAGCAAGGATCTATTGTAGGCTCATTCAGACCAGAGCACATTCAAGTAATGTATAAACTCTCGCTGAATCATAAACATACTTTTAATGCTAAATTTTTAGCCGAGTTTCAGAGAAAAGAATGTATTGAGGCAGACCAGACATATCCCGATATGATTATAGGATGGGCGAAGTATGAAGAAAACTTTAGGGCTGATGCTCATGGGATTTATCCTATAGCCTCCTTAAATGAATATATGGTTTATATAGCCATTATGTTATGCAGACTTTTCGGGAGAAAAGATCCTTGTCATTTTCATGCAGACTGGGTACCTTTTTTAGAGTAATCTTCAGAAGGAAATGGTTTTAACTGGCATAAGATATTTTCGGATAACCTAACAAAAGAAATTTTAAACTATAAAGCAGCCAAGTCAAAGGGACAACTAGTGGATTTTTATATGTCTACATACATAATGGATGCAATCTGTTTTATGACTCCCTTTCCATTAATGAATTGGAGTTGGAGTATTTCCTGTACATAACCCATTCATAAATACCACTCGTCCCTTTGGGAAGAAAATGCTAAAGGCACATTTTACGAGGTTTGTCATTTTATTATTATTCCCATGCACAAAATGTTTTTTGGATGCGAACCCCCTCGCATTTCAGATACAATCATAGAAAGTCTTAAAGCAGTTGTCGACTGGTTCATTGAGGAAAATGTTTCCTACATTAGGGTTTATGGTTGTTCCATTCCCCCTCATGCACTCCCTAAATTCCTACCAGACAAATTGGTATGCAGACAAGTAGCTCATCAGATAGCCAAGGGCGGTGTTGGATTGGAATTAAAAGCACTTCAGAAAAAATCATGGCCATCTTTCCCTGTTCATGTTGGGAAATTTTCTTTATCAAATTTAGGCCATTCTAAGGTAGAGGCTGAGTCACTACAAGAAGTGAAACTACTAAATATTGATCACAGGAAATATGACCCCTACCAAATAATAAGTAGGCATTACATACATTGTAATCTAAAGGCATATGAACATGAAATATCTATTTATGATTATATATTTAAATATGTTAAGTCTTATGAAGAAGTGCTGAATAGAGTCCAGGCCTTGCCACCAAACTCACAGACTGGATTCACATCTTTTCAAAGCCATAGGCGAAGCTGCCTACCTAATATTTTACAGGGTAAAATTTTGACCCCATCACCAGAACAACAAGAACCCCCTCCAGGGTTTGAAACTAATATACAGGATAAATCAAATAACAAAGGTAAGTTGAAAAATACCGAGATACCTTCCCAAGATACAGAGGGTTCTCAAACAAAAGAAACAGGAATGGAGAAGGGAAAAGAGCCAAAAACAATTCTAGAAATCATGAAGAATGTTCCAGAAAAGATAGGAGGAAAAACTTCAACAGAACTTGGTAGTCCTATCACCTCTTTAACTCCATTATAGTCAACTTTTGGAACCCCCCATGAAGGAATTTTATATGTCAGTGATATGGAGCCTATTTCGAGAGATGAAATACCCTCATCAGATTACATTTTCAGTAAAAAGCGAAGAGCAGTCTTGAAACAGGAAATTCATCCCAGAGGAGAAGGGATGACTAAAAAGCATAGGGTTATTATAGATGGAAAGAAACTGAAGGATGGGGAATTTGCTACATAATTAGCAGGTACAATGGGTGCTATAGCATCAGAAAACATGTATTTTTTTGTCAATTTAACAACTATGCTTGAATAGAAGGACCAGACAATAATTCAGTTGCAAGACAAACTAAAAGAAAATGAAAGAAATATTAGTTGGGGAATACATAAGGGTCTAGAACAAGCTAGACTAAAGGATATGCAAGAAATACAGAAAAAGAATAAAGACTTGGAGGAGGCAATCTCATAATACAGGTCACACAGGAATAGGTTTGAAATCTAGAAGAAGAAAACAAACATTTACAAGATAAAATTATTTCTATTACTAATCAAGGAATAGAACTTGAAAATTTCAGGACAGGAGCATTGGAGATATATGTAAGAATAGAGGAGGAACAACATAAAGTGTTCTTGAATATGGAAGTAGTCCAGAAATATTTTCAAGAAACAAATAAGTCTTTGGAGAATGTGTTTCAGAAGGAAAGGGAGGCGAAAGCAGCTAGAACAACTTTTCAGAAGGTAGTGACTTTCTCATCAAAAGAAGAGGTTGGAAAGATTCATAAATTATCTATTTTTGAACAGGTTAAAGGGGACATAATAATAAAAGTGTGGGAAGCAAAGATGGACGAATATAAAATAATAACAAGAGAAGTCAACGATTATTTCCAGGGAATCTTCGATCTATTAGAAAGAGCTTCTTTGAATATCGGAACAGATGGCTATTCTGGATTATTAGGCGAAATCAATATTGCCAAGCACCAACTAAGGTTTAGAGAAGATTTGGAGGAAATGAAAGAAGAGATTTCAAACATTAAATTGATCAATATTACAGAGATCAACAAATGAATGGTGATGTCAAATCTAAAGTTGAAAACTATTAAATTCACAGAAAAGATGATAGAAAATCGATTGCCCGAATTGCAGAAAAGATTTTTCTTATTTGAAGCAAATGAATTACCAGATGCTCCCAGGACTTTTGTGAAGTTTTTGGGAAAATGTGTTCAATGTATTGAAGCGGAGAAAGGAAGTTTGTCAACGCAAGCTTAAAACCTTTAAAAAAAAATTTATCATTAAAGATTAGAAAGAAATTGTAAACGGTTGACATTATTTTTATGTAACCGTAATATTAGGAAGTTGGTTAGTCACCAATGAGAAATTTTGATGAAAATGTATAAATATAGTTTCTAAAGGATGAGAAAAGGCTTCGGAATTTTTGGAGAGAGTCATTTTGTAATATCAGTTTTCAAATACATCAGAATATAGATCACAAACGAGATTCTGGATACTGCAAATTTGTAGCTATCTGTCTTCACCCTGTTTATTATACTTAGTTGATTTTTTCCTTTCAATGTTTTTCTAACGAGTAATCAATTTGAAGTTATATACATCATTGATTTATATATCATATTGGTTTGGATGTCAAATGATTTATAGTTTTTCCTCTGAAATTGCTTTTAGTAATTTTAAGACCTGTAAAACTTTTGTTCCTTAATACTTAACTCTTGTTAGAAACCTCATTTTTGTTTCATCATTGTCTATTGAAATATGAGATTCTTTCTTGATTAAAGCCTCATATTTTTCTGTAGTGTTTATTTGTTATTTTACGATTCTCGAAATTGTTACAAATCCAGGAAACGACCTCGAATGTGTTTATATTACTGTTTTGAATTTTAAAATTGTTTTTTCTTGTTCTCATCTCTGGAAAATTTGAAGTAAAAAATTGATTAAAATCCTTTTACAAATAAATAAAGTTTTATCATCCATGGCTGTCCCAAGTAGTAGACAACCCAACGTTGAACCAAGCCTTCAGGATCAAACCAGTATTGCCTTGAATTTATTTAATACCATTTTACAAACAACAACTAACCGGGTTGAGTTAGAACGATCATGGGCTACTATTGAGAGAGACATTAGCATCCAAGAACAACAGGAAGCAAGACAGAGACAGTTGAGAAACTGATTCTCCTTTAATCTTCCTTTGATTTCTTTTTCCCATATCATTCCTTTAAATTATTTACGGATGCCTTGATGGTATACTTTATAGCCTTAAAGTATAAACTCAGGAACAACACAGCTCTTAAATGAGACTTGATGAAGGCCATGGGTATCATCCCTCAGTCACACGAGTGAAAGGTCTGAAGGAAACACCCTTCTCCCACAAAGTTGAACTTGACATTCTTGATAAGGTAACTCAAAAGGTCATCATGACTTAGACGTTTTAGTTAATCCTACCTCGACTCTCCTACGGATTCACATCCCATAAATTTCTAACATTTAAACCAAGGTAAATTGAAGGCCATGTAAATATATCAGTCTACATAAGAAAATGATCATTTCTAATAACTATTCAAACACTGCAAAACTTAACTATAATCACATACATCCAATCATCGCATGCAATATATTACGTGGAGTATGAAAATACTTATCAGAATTAGAAAATGTGAAGCGACTACTGAAAGGGGTTCTTGTTTCCTCCCAACCATATTCACAATAACTCCTAACGGATTTACCACTGGCCACCCTCGAGCTAGACCATGATGCTCTGAAAGAGACTCCTTCTCCTTACTCCATGACATTCATGGATAGAGGTTACTCTCCTCCTCCCACAGGAACTTGGCAATCAATTTTCTCTACTCCAAGCAAGGAAGTATGCGTGATAACTTCCTTAGTTACTCATGAGCCTCATTTATCATCTTGAATGAAACCCTTCCCATGGCTTCTTATGGCCAAAATGATCTTGTATCTTTGTTTTTTTTTCCTTTAAACTCCCAAGTCAAAACCACACTCTCCTCTCTTCTGGAGATTGTTTTCTCTCTTCTTCTCCCTTCCAGATCAACCTCTATCCCCCGAAATACTTCATTTATTTCCTTCCTTAGAAAGGTTGTGTGGGTATGAATCCCCAACCCATGGTCAGGCCTAGAAGCCTTACAAATGGGCACCCTGCCCCATCTCCTCATTAACTCCTGAGGGGGCCTTCCAACTACCAGCTTGATTGGTAATTCATTTATGGGTCAGAGGACTATTGAGAAATTACATCTAGTAAGTACTGGTTTGGTGAGGGTCATCTCAACCATTCTTGGTTTCCCTGACCATCTCTCTCATATCATCCACGGTCTATCTTGACAAGATCCCCCCTTTCAACAGTTGTGCAACACATATCCATTTTCTATTAATTAACAAAAAATTCATATATTGACCCTTTTATACAAAGGTTCATCAAATAAAATATTCACACATATTTAGTCTTCCATAGTCTCTTGGCCAGTTATATTTATATTTACAAACTGGGGGAAACGTGGTTATTACAATCCCCTCCCCCTTAAAAGAACATCGTCCTTGATGTTCTATATGTCGATGTGCTCTGTATGCACAGGAGTAAAAAACAATGGATATGCTTGTTTCATGGCATCCTCCATTTCCCATGTAGCCTCATGTGGGCCAAAGTGTTTCCACTATACCTTGACCTGTGAAATGATTATATTCCTAAGTGTGGTTTCCTTCCTGTCTATTATGCATTGGAGTTTTAGAAGGAATTCTCCCTCTAGTTCCACCTGAATCAAAGACCAGTCAATAATATGATTAGAATCATGCACATACTTCTTTAATAAAGAAGCATGGAAAACATTATGTTCCTTCACTATGGGAGGGAGTTCTAGCCTATAGGCTACTGGTCCAACTCTATCCAAAACATCAAAGGGTCCACAATACCGAGGTTCCATCTTGGCACAAGCTCCCATCCTCAAAGAGATTTTCCTGGGTCTAACTCAGAGATACACATGATCCCCTGCTTTGAACTCTCTAGGAGTCATTTTCATGTCTGTATAGATATTTTGTCTATCACGGGCTATATTCATATTCTTTTTTATCTGAATTACTTTTCGTTCCATTTCCTTTAGCATATCTAGCTTGATTATAACTCTGTCTACTGGGTTGTTCCATCTGATTGGAATGTTGCATTGTCTTCCATAGAGGGTTTCAAAAGGTCTCATTTGTAATGACTCTTGATAACCATTGTTGTAGGAAAATTATACCAATGGTAGGTAGTCTTCCCACTTCTTGGGTTAATTCATTACATGCATCCTCAACAAGCCTTCTAACACTTTGTTTACTCTCTCTGTATTCCCATCAGTTTGAGGGTGATAGGATGTACTAAAGAGAAATTTTGTTTCAAACCAACAAATAAAGATTTCCAAAAGTTTGAATTAAATTTTGTATGTCTTTCGGATATAATTTCCTTAGGCATGGCATGCAGTCTAAATAACTCTTTCATGAAAATACTTTCAATGTCTATTTCCTTGCAAGTTGATTTGATGGGTATGAAGTGAGAATCCTTGCTCAGCTTGTCCAAAAATACCATGATGGCGTCATTCTGTTTGGTTGATCTTGGTAATCCTGTAATGAAATCCATGGAGATGGTTTCCCATTTCCATTCGAGAATTGGTAGGGGCTGCAGCATCCCTGCTGGGTGTCGATGCTCTTCCTTGACATACTGACATTCTAGACACTTAGCTAAGTAATCAACTATGTCATTTTTTAGTACATGCCAATAAAATAGTTTATGAGTTGTCGCGATCATTTTATGATAACCAGGATGACCAGTATATGGTCTTTTGTGTAGTTCATCCATTATGAACCTCTTCAAGTCATAAAAATTTGGAATATAAAATCTACCCTTGTAAGTTAGCAGGTCATCATTAAGCATTTGATATCCTTCGTACTTCATCCCTGTGCGATCTTTATTTAGGTATGATGTCATGGTATTGAAAAATGCATATGTTTCTTATGCACTTTTGACTCTCTCTTTGATGTATGATTCACTAGCGCTTACAATTGCCAAGTGAACCAATTTCATACTTCTACTAAGGGCATCAACCACCCTTGTAATATACCTAGGCCGAACCCAATTCTAATGTGAATGAAAATGTACTTAAGCTGGTGTGCTATTTGATATCATTTTGTATGCACATTTCATGGAATAGTATGCTCTTATACTGCGCAGTAAAATGATGAAGTGTGCACATTCCTGGATACCGCGTGCAACAACTTGAGTGTGCGCGATTATGAGGCCAGGGAGCATTTTGTGTATATGCTCCATTTAATAGGTTGGTGAGCCATTTATTATAATCTAGGATGCTTATGTTTTGATTAGTCCGGAGAGCCTAGATGTTAAAGTCTAGTGCACCTATTTTTGTATATGTCTCATAATTAATATAAAATACATCGTTGCACATAGACCGACCATGATAAAAGAGATGGGGGACTAAACTCCATTGGTTAGGGAAAGGAAGGGGCCTCAAAATTAAGGAAAAGGGCTAAGCTAGGGATATTAAGCCAAAAAGGAATATTATATTAATATTTCTTAAATCATAAAGTATGGATAATTATTTTATCCTAAGTTCTAAAGTTGGTTACAAGTGGGCCAAAGTAGCTCCCAACTTGACAAGTGTCAAGTTGGGGACATGCATACATATTGTTGGGAATTAGTTCATTTTCCCATATTTTTCCATCATTTCTTGCCATCATTCAGTCATCCGGTCAATCATCCATGAGCATGCACACACCCATTGAGTTATCCTTCGTATCTTCATGACTGTACCTCAACCTGTATCCATAGCCATTGTGTGTTTGTGTATCTAGTTATCTTGGGAGTTGGACTGGAGAAGCGGGTTGTCAGGCCCATGGGATATTGAAGAGGCGGGTTGTTAGGCTCGTTATCAATTCTATGGGTGAGATAATTTCTAGGAATTGATTTCCTGAAGGTGCTAAACTGCAACTACAGTGCTATGAGGCTTCCTGTTCATCCTGTTGTTGAAGCCTAGAAAGGAAGTGGGGCAACCGAAGGACTATTGAGCATAGAAGGGGCACACTTCCTGGGTGGGATAGGTATGTTGGGAATGAGGGACTGTAGGTTGCTAGTTTGAGTTGGCACCTGAGACGAATTATTTCATGTTGTCTATGAGCCTTTAACCTCGTTAGGAATCCCTTTACCCGAGTGGAGTTTATTCCTAGCTCAGGGGTGACTCACTGTTGAGAGTGATGAACAGTGTGGTCTAAGGCTAGGAGGTTCGTGGAAGGTCTGCACCTAGTTGGTGACATTATTACCGAGATAAGTTCCAATTGTGTGATAAATTTGCATGTTGCATTGTTATTTACGTGCTTATTTTTATGGGTTATCATATGTGCGGTTATAACTATGTTTAGTTTTATGGGTATTTCTTGTATATGTTGCATGTATATGTTTACTGTTATTTCAGCATGAATCCGTGTATTTATAGATGTATTTGTATGTTTACGTTTTATATATAATGCTTCCGCAAGAGTTTTGTGTGTATATATTTTAATTGCATGCAGTTCAAAAAATTTATGTGGCTTAGCTAAGTTGGATACTAGGTATGTTACAGTATGTTCTGCAGAGAGAACGTAAGAATTCTCTAGTGTAGCGTGGTCCGACATGGATGGTCGGGGACATTACAATATGGTATCAGAGCTGCAGTTTTCAATACTGAGCCTAGATGGGCTGATAAAGTTGAGATAAGTGAATTTCACAGAGGATTAATTTCAAAATGGCCAAATTTTAAGTTGCAGAGCGTCCATGGTAAAAAGCAACAACAATTGGGTGGAATTGGGAAAAATCTCCAATTTATGTTGTTAAATTCATGGGAAAATTGAGAAATTTGGCCATGTGGTGAGATGTTCTTGATTTAATATATGTTCTAGCAAATTCAGACCCAGAATTGATCGAATTTGAAGTCACAGAGAAGCCATGATATTTGGAGCGAGTTCTATAATTAAAATTCTCAATTCGTGAATTGATTTTGGATAAATTTGTTCCAGAAATGTCAACAACAATGGTTTGTTGTTACAGAGGTTGAATTGGTGTTATCAAGGTGAAATTGAATAAATTTCATACTTGAAGAATGTCTATGGTAGAAATTGGGAAAAAGTTAAGCAAAAGCTTCAATTTCTACAACGGAATTCATGAGTAATTGATGCACATAAAAATGAATGTGCATAGGTGGGCGCACTAAAAATGCATGATGCACAGTGAAAATCTTTTGATAGGTAAAATTCAGTACTGCGTGGCAAGATATTGGCGTGCTGGTGCGCGCGCTAAATTTTGGTTCCGCGCGGAAAATTTTAGTGTGCAGGTGTGCACACTAAATATCGGTGATGCGCAGAAAAATGTTGGTGTATAGGAGCATGTGCTAAATTTAGCATTGCGCAGTGTGCACACACATAATAATGATGTGCGTGGTGTGCACAGTGTTGGCAGAGCACAAAGGAGTTTTGTTGGTGCGCGCGCAATGTGAGTATATATTGTTGCACGACAGTTTAGTTAGTGGTGCGCACAGAGTTTTGGTGCATGGTGGAGACGTACTAAAATCTGGCATGGTGCAATACATAGAGTATAATGCACACGGAATATCAGCGCGCGATACAAAAACTACATGTGGTGGATATTAGAGCACGACACAAAAGTAGTGTGCAAGTTATTAGCGTGACAGAGAAGTGATACATAGTGGTTTTAAAGTGCGCGGAGCACGATTTACCTTGTGTTTTTGTTGTCTATGGTGAATATGGGTGTACAAGTTGAAATTTGTGTGCGCAAAGTTGTTTGAAGGGTGAACAACAACAGAAAACTACTAATTTTCTGCAACGTTTAATATCATTTGAACGACATCTTTTTGCAGCGCGTTTTTGAGGCCCTTAAGAGCGTTTTTAGCAACGCAAAAACCACTAGAATAGATTGTACCAAGGCACATTGTGTCTCTGCAACTAAAATAAATTACCTCGGAGAGATATTTCTAATGGTGTAAATTGTTCGTCAAATGAAACATTTTTGAGAAAGTTACAGTACAAACAGTGGAGGGTAAATTTTAAGACCCATCTAACTTCAAAGAGCCATAACTTTATGCTTTGGAATCAAAATGAGGCACAGGAGAAGTCAATGGAAATATATTGAGCCATAGAATACATTCCAAGATATGAATTAAATTTTTGGGCATGTTAAAAGTGTTTAATATGGAAAAGAAGGTACCTGTAGCATACTAGTTACAATATGGTAATTTGGCCTAGAACTTCAGCACATTGTAACTAGTAGCCCATAACCCGGAATGAGGTGTAACTTGGACAGAGTGTCCATAAGATGTACATGAAGAAACACAATTGAGATCCTATGAAAAATCCAATGGAGTAGGTGTGGAATTTCATATTTACAGTGCAGAGTTGTGCCAAGTTGAAAAATGAACAGAAAAAATAATGGGCAACTTTCAAATAACCATAACTTTCTGGTCAAGACTCGGAATTGAGAATGGGAGAAGGCGTTGGAAAGGTCTTGGATATTGGAATCTAAATTTCCACCCATAAAATTGATCTAAGAATTCAAATTTCCAGGAAATCAGAAGAAATAATTCTGATATATATTATTGAACCATAATGGTTCATATTTCATGAAATTGTTGAAACAATTAGTTTGACAAAGTTTTGTTGGTTGCACATTTTGCAGAATTAACAACAACTAGATCAGATCAAGATGATCATAGATTCCATAGGAATGGAAGAGGAATAGGGGACTTACAGTGAGTAGGATGAGATTAGAGGGATGGATGTCCATTTGGGCATTGAAGGAACAAACTCCAATTGACATGGAGATGAAAGGAATGAAAACATGAATATGGTAGAGACCATTAAAAATTTGAAAAAGGATGTCCAAAGACATTAATATGATAATGAAAGGCTTTTGAAATCCAATGAGTAGTAGGATGAATTCAACATGAATTTATTGTAGAGCTTGAACATAATAGAAAATAAATTGGACAAGGAAAGTGGCTCAAGAAAATCTGGAAGTCATAGGCCTCCTGATGAGAAAAGAAGAAACAAAAGTGTTAGAAGATACCATCATCATCAATCCCCAAAGAATTCCAATAAAAGATCACATAGCAGCTCAATTCCATCCCCTTTCATAAAGAACAAGAGTTCTAGGGTGGATGAACTGCGAGGAGAAATGAACAAAATCAAACCTCCTACATTTGATGCTGAGCACAAGAAGGATGAGGATGCAGAAACATGGTTGTTGGGCATGAGAAAGTATTTTCAATTGCATAATTATTCTTCTATACAGAAGGTAGAGTTGCAATCAATCAACTCAAGGGAAAGATATCCATATGGTGGGATCAACTTGTGTAGGTCCAACACATTAAAGAGAAAAGTGTTACTTGGAGGGAATTCAAGAAATATTTCGAAAAGACATACTTGACTAAGAGATAATATGACAAGAAAATGAAAGAGTTCATTGAACTCAAGCTTGGGAGTATGACAATAGATGAATATGAAAGAAGGTTTTTAGAAATGTTGAAGTATGCCTCTTTCATCAAGGATGAGATAGTTAAGATTCAAAGGTATTTGAGTGGATTGCCATCATTTATCAGTGAAAAAATACAATCTGATGATCCCAAGACATTGGAGGAGACCATAAGATGAGCTAAATGCCTATATGATCAGCAAAAATCAAGGCCAACTTTCCAAGAATATTGGGAAGACAAAAATAAATTCAAGGTGGATCAGAGGAAGAAGGGATCTAAACCACCATTCTTCAGAAATAATCCATAGGGACAACAAACTCCTAGAGAGCCCAGAATGATTGAAAAAGGGGGTCAAAGGCCAAGGCAACCACCTATTCAATGTTTGGCTTGTAAAGGAGATCGTATGTACAGATATTGTCCTCACAGAGGTGAAAAAGTGAGAAATGTTCATAATGTACAACAAGTTGAAACAGTGGAGGACATGGGAAGAAATGTGCCAAGGATCTATGCAGCCCTAGACAACAAGAAAGTAGATTATCAGTCACATATGATTGAAGTGGAAGGTATGATCAACAACCAAACCATTGCTATTTTAATTGATTCAGGAGCTATTCATAGTTATATAGATCCTAAGATGGTGGAAAGTTTTCATTTGCCAAGAAACAAGCATGGAAAATCTTGGTTGGTGCAGCTGGCTACCAGAGCCAAAAGAAAAGTCAATGAGATGGTTAAGTCATGTCTTATGGACATGAATGGAATGAACACGAGGGAATATTTGAACATCTTGCCTTTAGGTTCTTATGACTTTCTAATTGGGATGGATTGGTTGGACCAACATCATGCTATCCTAGAATATCATAACAAGGCATTTACTTACTTGGATGAAGAAGGGAGCCTAAGGAAAGTGCAAGGGATTCCCAGGGCAGTAACCATCAGAGAAATTTCAGCATTGCAACTGAAGAAAAGTTACAGAAAAGGGTGTCAAATATTTGTAGCACATATGGAAAAGACACCTAAAGACAAGGTGCCAAATTTGGATGATTATGCATTCCTAAAAGAGTTTGAAGATGCATTCAAGGAGGTACC
>ML805873.1:276121-300665 GCA_009831015.1 Picea engelmannii
TTTGCTGCCAAATTGATCAAGTGCTCATTTTATCAAAAGAAAATTCATTATTTGGGGCATATCATTTCAGAGGATGGGATAGCAGTGGATCCTGAGAAGATAGAAGCCATTAGAGAATGGTCAGCGTCAAAGAATTTGATAGAGGTCAGATTATTCATGGGCCTTCCAGGCTAGTATAGAATATTTATTGAAGGATTCTCAAAGATTGCACACCCAATCACTTCCTTGGAAAAAAGGGTGTGAAGTTTCAGTGGACATTGGATTGTGAAAATAGTTTCCAACACTTGAAACAATTATTAACAAGTGCTCCAATACTAAGGATTGCAGACCCAAATGAAGACTTCATTGTATGCATAGATGCATGTAAAGAAGGACTTGGTGGAATCCTCAGTCAAAATGGATTTGTTATATGTTATGAATCAAGGAAGTTGAAAGAGCATGAAAGACACTATGCCACTCATGATTTGGATTTGGAAGTCATAGTGCATGCCTTGAGGAAATGGATACACTACCTCATGGGGAAAAGGTTTGAGCTAAAAACAAACCATAATGGTCTGAAATATTTATTTGATAAACCAACTCTAAATGCTAGGAAAACCAGATGCTTACAATTTCTAAGTGAATATGACTTTGATATAAATAATATCAACGGAAAAGAGAACAAAGTGGTTGATACACTCAACAAAAGAGTGCATGAATTGCATGCTATAGCCATTAGCATGTACCAATCATATTTGAAAAACATAATTTTAGAGGCTGTGAATTTAGATTTGCAATACAAGGAATTAGTGGCAAAAATACAACAAGGTAATTTGCAACAAAAATTTGAAGATTACAAGCTAGATAATGATGAAATTCTCATGTATAGGGGCATAATTTATGTACCAAATTCCCAAGAATTGAAAAATATGATATTGAGAGAAATGCATAATGTGCCTTATTCTGGGCACCCAGAATATCAGAAAACTATTGCAGATGTCAAGAGCCAATATTATTGTCCAGGAATGAAGAAAGAGGTTGTTGATTTTATTTCCAAGTGTTTGGAATGTCAAAAGGTAAAGGCTGAGCATAGACACCCAGATGGTTTTATACAAACATTACCCATTCCTGAGTGGAAATGGGAAGTTGTAACCATGGATTTCATCACCAAACTTCCCAGAACAAACAAACAACATGATCCTATCAGGGTAGTGGTAGATAAGATTACTAAAGTTGCCCATTTTGTTCTAGTTAAGCTCACTCACAAGGCAACGAACATTGTTGATGTTTATATGAAAGAAATTGCTCGATTACATGGGATACCCAAGACAATTGTGTCTAAAAGAGATCCAAAATTTACCTCAAAATTTTGGAAATGATTATTTAATGGATTTGGAACCAATTTAAATTTTAGTACATCTTATCATCCAGAATCAGATGGACAAACAAAGAGGTTTAATCAAGTGATTGAAGATATGTTGAGGATGTATGTGATGGATAAACCATCAAAATGGGAAGACTACCTACACTTGGTAGAGTTTTCTTATAAAAATGGGTATCAAGTATCTCTAAAGATGAGCCCATTTGAGACACTTTATGGAAGAAAGTGCAACACACTAGTAAGCTTGGATAACCCAACAGAGAAAGTAGTGGTTGGGCCAGATTTGCTCAGGGAAATGGAGGATCAAATGATTAAAATAAAACAAAATTTAAATGTTTCCCAAGACAGGTAGAAAAACCATGATGATAAAGGAAAAACTCACACGAAATTTAAAGTGGGTGACCATGTATTCTTGAAAGTGAAGGCCAACATAAGTTCCCTGAAATTGGATAAATTTGTTCAAAGTTGGTAGCTCGCTATTGTGGGCCATTTGAAATCCTAGAGAGAATTGGTCCAATGGATTATATAATTTCATTTCCTACATCTATGTTTGTTCATAATGTATTCCATGTATCATTACTCAAGAAATACATACCTGATGCTAATCATGTTATTGATTGGAATGTGATTCAAGTGGAGCAAGAAGGCGCTTTTCAAGTGCATCCGGTACGCATTCTGGACCGAAAAATCAAACAGCTCAAGAATCGATCCATAGGAATTGTAAAGGTCCAATGGACCTGGTACAGTCCTAAGGATGCTACTTGGGAGCATGAGGATGCAATGCAGGCAGAATACTCGCATATTTTTGAGGATTTTTGAAATTTTGTTGTATATGGGTACATGATGCATTGGGGACAATGCATAAATAAGGGGAGGGGATTGTAATATCCCTACGCTGAAACCAATTGTAATGTAAATGAAAATTTACTTAAGTTGGTGAGCTATTTGATATCACTTTGTATGCACATTTCATGGAATAGTACACGCTTGTACTGCACAGTAAAATGATGAAGGGCGCACATTCCTAGATACCGCACGTAGCAACTTGAGTGCGCAGGATTATGAGGCCAAGGAGCCTTTTGTGTATATGATGGGTTTTATAGGCTGGTGAGCCATTTATTATAAGATTGGATTCTTATGTTTTGATTATGATGGAGAGCCTAGATGTTAAAGGCTAGTGCGCCTATTTTTGTATATGTCTCATAATTAATATAAAATACATCGTTGCGTGCAGATCGACCATGATAAAAGAGATGGGGGACTAAAATCCATTGGTTATGGAAATGGAGGGGCCTAAAAGTTAATGAAAAGGGCTAAGCCAAGGAGCTTAAGCCAAAAATGAATATTATGTTAATATTTCTTAAATCATAAAGTATGGATAATTATTTTATCCTAAGTTCTAAAGTTGGGTACAAGTGGGCCAAAGTAGCTCCCAACATGACAAGTGTCAAGTTGGGGACATGCATACATATTGTTGGGACTTAGTTCATTTTCCCATCTTTTTCCATCATTTCTTGCCATCATTCAGCCATCCAGTCAATCATCCATGAGCATGCACACACCCATTGAGCTATCCTTTGTATCTCCGTGACTGTACCTGAACTTGTATCCATAGCCATTGTGTGTTGGTGTATCTAGTTGTCTTAGGAGATGGACTGAAGAAGAGGGTCGTCAGGACCATGGGATATTAAAGAGGTGGGTTTTCAGGCCCACAAGCAATTCTCTGGGTGAGAAATTTGTTGGGAATTGATTTCCTCAAGGTGATAAACTGTAGTTACAGTGCTCTGAGACTTCCTATCTGGCCTATTGCTAAAGGCCAGAAAGGAAGTGGGGAAACCAAATGAATTTTGAGAAGAGAATGGGAACGCATCCTAGGCGGGACATGCATGTGGGGACTGAGGGATTGCAGGTTTCTAGTTTGAGTTGTCACTTGAGACAGAGTCTTTCATGTTTTCTATGAGCCTTTAGCCTGGTTAGGAATCCCTTTACTCGGGTGGAGTTTAGTCATAGCTCGAGGGTGACTCACTGTTGAGAGTGATGAATAGTGTGGTCTAAGGCTGGAAGATTCATGGAAGGACTGTAAGCAGTTTGTGACATTCTTACCAAAATAAGTGCCAATTGTGTGATAAATTTGCATGTTGCATTGTTATTTACGTGCTTATTTTTATGTGTTATCATATGTGCGGTTATAACTGTGTTTAATTTTATGGGTAGTTCTTGTATATTCTGCATGTATATGTTTATTGTTATTTCAGTGTGAATCCTTTTGTTTACATATGTATTTGTATGTTTATGTTTTATATATAATGCTTCCACAAGAGTTTTCTGCGTATATATTTTAATTACATGCAGTTCGAAAAATTTATGTGGCTTAGCTCAGTTGGATACTGGGTATGTTACAGTATGTTCCATAGAGAGAACATAAGAGTTATTTGGCGTAGCGTGGCCCGACATGGATGGTCAGGGACGTTACAACCATATTCTCCTTTCCTTTGATATGTTTTATTTCAAAATCAGACTCACTAAGGAGAGTCATCCACCTAGATTGTCTCACATTGAGTTTTGGTTGGTCAAACAAATACCTCAAACCACTATGTTCTATCATAAGCACAAATATTATACCTAAGAGGTAATTCCTTCACATTTTTAAAGCCTTCACTATGACAGCCAATTCCATATCATGGGTCACATAATTGACTTCATGCTCATTCAATTTTCTAGATTCGTTGCAAATCACATGTCCTTGTTTCATAAGGACTCCTCCGATCCATTCCTTGCAAGAATCTATACACACAAGGAGTTCCTTTTTTGGGTCTGCAATATTCAACATAGGCACATTGGTTAGAAGGTATTTCACCTCTTCAAATATTTCTTCACATTCTGATGTCCAAATGAATTTAACCCCTTTTTTTTTAAGGGAGGTGATTGGGAAACCAATCTTGGAGAATCCATTTATGAACCTCCTATAGTATCCTTCTAGGCCCATAAAGGATCTGATATCAAATACATCCTTTGGGGTAGGCCAATCCATAATGGATTTAATCTTGTCAAGATCAACTACCACTCCTTCCTCAAAAATAACATGGCCTAAGTGATAAACGTGTTTCTGGAAAAAGTCACACTTACTAAGCTTAACATAGAGTTGATGTTCTCTTAGTACTTTGAGTACTATATTGAGATGATATTCATTCTCTTCCCTATTCTTGGAATAGATTAGAACATCATCAATGAAAAACAACACAAAATTATGCAATAACTTTCTGAATATGTTATTCATTAAGCACATAAAAGTGGTTGGTGCATTGGTAAGCCCAAATGGCAGCACAAAAAAATCATAGTGACCATATATTGTACCAAAAGGCTTTATTGAGGATGTCTTGATCTTTAACTCAGACCTAATGGTATCCATACCTCAATTCAACCTTGGAGAATATTATATCACCTCTCAATTGGTAAAACAAGTCATTGATCCTTGGTAAGGGATACTTATTCTTGATGGTCATCTTATTGAGTTGTATATAATCTATGCATAATCTAAGTGTGTCATCCTTATTTTTCACAAATAAGGTTGGTTCTCCCTATGGAGACACACTAAGCCAAATGTATCAGTTGTAGTGTGAGCTCAACTAGCTCTAGTGTACTCATTGTATAGGGTTTTCTAGACATTGGTATCGCTCCTAGTACAAGTTCTATTGAAAAGTCCATATCCCTTCTTGGAGGTAGACCTGACACCTCTTCTGGGAATACATATTTATATTCCCTTAATATGGTTTGGTCCTCTAGGATAGGTTTTTCATTCTCAATAGAGTTTAGTACTTTTATTGCATACAATGAACATCCCTTTCTGCAATACTTCTTCAGTTGGAGGGCTGATATTTGTCTCACCTGGACAGGATTTTGAATCCCTTGTAGGGTTACCCTTCTTCCTTCTTCATCTTCACACTCCAAAGTTTTATTGTAACAATCCAACTTGGTTTTGTGGGAAGCCAACTACTCCATGCCAATCAACATGTCATAAGATCCTAAAGGAAGTATGTTCAGGTTCACTTGGGTGGGAAATACACTTATAACGAATTGACATGCTGGTATGACCTCTATTACTTTTCTTTTGGTTCTAGTGGCTAGTTGTACCAACCATGATTTAACATGTTTAAATTGTTGCAATTTACATTTTTCAACAATTTTATGGGAAGCATAACTCAAATTATAACCAGGGTCAATTAAAATGGAAACATGATGATTGGAAATCGTAACTTCCATCTCCACCACTGAAGTTTGATGGTCAGCTTGTCTATTATCCAAGGATGCATAAATTTGTGGCATGATCCTAGACACATCATTGGTTATGGTAGCCTCTTGGACTTTGTAGACCCTCTTATTGTTTTGTTTCCTATGAGGATAGTCCCTCAACAAATTTTCTTCCCTGCAACCCCAACATTTGAAGGGTTTTCCCTTCATGTTATCAGTCTTACTTGGAACTTCTTTGAATGGTTTATTTCCAATCTAGGATGAAATTTTTTTATGATACACACTTCTGGTAGGATGTCTCATCCTATATCTCTTCCCATGGTTCTTAAATCTCTAGAATTTCAACCCCTTCTTCTTGAATCCCGAATTATTTTTCTTCTTCTAGTGTTCGCGAGGTTCTATCTTATTCTTGAATTTCTCATAGAAATATTGATCCAGGTGGATATTGGTGGCCACCCACCTATTCCACTTGGACCCCCACCATTTCTTCTTTCAGTTTTTCAGTTTTTGCACAGTTTACTATTTTTAGCAGTTTTTCGGGTCCTGAACTTCCAGAGTCGTTTTGAGGCCCTAAACAATGTTTTTTGGGAAAACAGGGAGCAACATGCATTATTGATCAATGTTTCTCACCCAAAAGTTGTAGTCCTCGGATAGATATTTATAACGAGGTATGGAATGCATCAAACGTAGATCATATAGAAAAGTTACATCCCGGGAAGTTGATGTACCAACTTACCCAAACGGGGCCCATAGTCTTGGCGTTTCATCTCCTAGGGTTAGGTATTTGGATGTTTAGGGTTTTCCATTGTTTCTCAATAATAATAGGCCTTCGAGCCTCATTTTAACATAGTTAAGAGGTCAGCAGCCACCACATATCTTCTCAAAGATAAGCTACCAGTGCCCTAGTTAGTTTATTTTCATTATGTCTGTAAGCATATTTCAGTCATTTGTTATTAATGAAATGAAGTCTTATTTCCACTGCATCTCTGTGTTTATGTGTATTTATGTATTTCATTGTGTTCCTACATAAATCTAGATCAAATACCTTGCCTTTATAATAGTATATTCTAAAGTATTTGGCTGATCAAACTCAATTTTGTCCCGGTGGGACTGAGGTAATCCACTAATAAATCGTTGCATCTTTACTTTTTCATTATTTATCTAGGGCACATACCTCATCAGCTTGAGAAAGTTTTTGATATATTCATCTATGGTGAGTTGTCCCACCTTGAGTTCATATAAATCCTCGGTCTTCCCATCAAATGAATTTTTTGACAGATACTTCTTCTTGAAGTATTTCTTAAAATGTTTCCATGACAAGTCCTTCTCATGGATTCCTTTCACATTCCTAAGGTCCTCCCACCAAATGTAAGCTTTCCCATTCCGGTTTTAAATGGTTATCCAAGCCTTTAAGTTCTCAAAGTAATCATGGACTCTTAAGTACTTCTTCAATCCGAGTAGCCAAACTCCTTCTTATTCCCCCTTTCTAATCTCTCCATTGAAGGTGGGAAGTTTGGATATCTTGAACTCTTCAGGGTCACGACTCTTGGAATGTTTCCTCTTTTTTCCTCTCGTCAAAGAATGGGAACTAGTTTTTCCACTAGAATATTCCTTGGAGTTGTCAGTGTCTTCATAGGAACATTATGGTGAGTGTCTCTTGGCTCCATGTTGGCCCTTCCTTGAGGTGCTCCTCCTAGTGTGTCTACTTTCAGGACCATGATTTTGTATCTCAGGTGGACTTGGAGTTTTCTTAGTGTGATGCTTGTCCACATGACTGGAATTTGGACCATGTTGTAGTTTCCTTTGTATATCTGATAGAATTTGCAGTAGGACTACATTAATTTCATTCTGCTTTTCCTGCTCCTTTATCAACCTTTCATTTTCAGCCTTACAACTCTGTAATTCTTCCATGAGGCTTCTTACAGTTTTGGCCAAATCTAGAGGGGCTTCCACGACCCTCCTTTCATTATATTATTCCTCTCTATTGTGGGAGGTGTCCCAAAAATCATGGTGTGTCACCATCCCTTACGTCGTATTTTTTCCGCTATTCACTGACTGCTTGAGTGATAAAACAATTTTTTTTATTAGTTACTAATCTACCAATTCATGAACAACACATATTATTGCAAAGTGAAGTTAGCTTCTTTATCTACAAACATTAGCAACATACAATGAATATTTCCAAAGCATCTATCAATAGTAGAAGGTTTCATTCCTCTCTTCAGTAGAGGTTCAGACAAGTTTCTTATAGAAGTGGTTAAAGTAGGGTGCTACCCCATAAAGTTTCCTAATAATATTTTTATGCAACTCATGCATGAACCCAAGTGGGCCAAGTGTTTTTGTAGTTCTTTGATACCAATTTGTAACACAATCGACCCCTAAATACCCTTTCTAGGGATGGGACATCAAAATGTTTCTATCTCTAATCAACTCAAATAATTTCTCTAAGGTCTTCATCCTCTTCTACGTTCCTGTAGATTTCTCACGACTGCTACCGGCTCTAATTCCGACCTCCGTTTTGCAAGATACGACCTCCAAAATTATTTAGGCATTATTAGTTGGGATCTTTGGCATTCAGCAATGAAAGCCTTTTTTATTACTCCACGCATACTCCCAAAGTCCTAAAATATATCCACATGGCCTTGTTCATTCGACGTTCGACATTCTATGTTGAACGCTGGTGTTTGACGTTCGATGCCTGGCATTCAGAAATCGACGTTGAACATCCCATTTTTGGTGTTCAACGTTCGAATTTTGGTGGTGAACGTCCGACGTTTGGCAATCAGTGATCGACATTGAATGTCCCTCTACAACACTATAACCCACAATATTCTGAACTCCTGAAGTCTCAGTCACATCCAACCGAGTTGGATAGGCTGGTATGAACTAAAGATTGACACGCAATGAGGTTGGGGATGACATGTGTCCTCATTAGGGACTAACACATGTCACGTTCCAATAGGCATATAGGGTATACAAAAATAAAAAATTGAGGTGACACGTGTATCGTCAACTGTGGCTCACGTCACCCTGATGACATCAACTTACACCATCACACCAAGCTAACAACCTTCCCACATCCTTTAGATCTCATGATCAAGATGTGTCCACGTAGATCTGTGAATCTATGACTCACGTTGATTCGTAACTTCGACGTTCGAGAGTTTTTCGATGCAAAATCCTCCTCGCTTCTGGAGTTGGTCAGCACCAGGTTGACCTTGGTATAAATCCAATGGTCAAAGAGGAACCCAAAGTGTCCACAAATCAATGGTTCCCGTAACTTTTTCACTTCGGCCTTCATGGGTTTGGTCATGTAGTCTCCAGTTTCCTCCCGAAGTGTGAAGTCCTTGGACTACAAGATCTATCGACACATATTTTTATCAATGGACGATTGATATGGACTTCATCCTTTAGTGCTCCAATGAAGTGCACATTCATAAACAATTCAAAACCTCCCGGAATCTAAGTCCCCAGACTACATGATCTAGTGACACATTTCCTTAGCGATGGACGACCCGTATTTACTTCGGCTTTCAAAGCTTTGGGGAAATTCACACATCCTTATATATACACTTTGATACCACCAAATACCTAAAATTCTAGATAGTCGTTGATCTATGGACACATGTCCCACTATTCTCAATGCTCTATATTAACTTCGCGACTATGGAACTCGGGAGTTGAGGTTTACTCTCCTCCTCCCACAAGAACTTGGAAACCAGTTTTCTCTACTCGAATTAAGGAGGTCTGTGCGAGTAATTCATTAGTCACTCATTATCCTCGTTTATGAGATTGAATGAAAACCTGCCCATGGATTCTTATGTCCAAAATGAGCTTGTATCTCAATTTTGTTTTCCTCTCAACTCCTGATTCAAAACCATGCTCTCCTCTCTTCTGGAGATTGTTTTCTCTCTTGTGCTCCCTTCCAGATCTTCCCCTGTCCCCTGAAATAATTCCTTTCCTGGCTTCCTCGACAATTTTGCATGGGTCTGAATCCCCAACCCGTGGTCAAGCCTGGAATACTTACATATGGGTACCATTCTCCATATCCTTATTAACTCCTGAGGGGGCCTTCCAACTACCATCATGACTGGTAATTCATTTATGGGTCAGAGGACTGTTGAGTAATTACATTGAGTAAGTACTATTTTGGTGAGGGTCATCTTAACCATTCTTTATTTCCCTCACCATATCTCTCATAGAATCCATGGTCTATCTTGGAAAGATTCCCCTTTTCAATAGTTGTGCAACACATATCCATTTTCTATTAATTAAAATAAAATTCAAACATTGACCCTTTTATATAAAGGTTCATCAAATCAAACATTCACACATATTTGGTCTTTCATAGTCTCTTGGCCAGTTATATTTATATTTACAAACTGGGGGAAACATGGGTATTACAATTGTTAATGCATTCTGGAAACATTTCCTTACCACTTCTCTTTCCATTATGATTCTAGCGATTTTTAGAATGGCCTGGCCTTTTCCAGCTCAGCGTGATCCTTGTCTCGAGTTTGTGATTTTATTTTGGGTGATTTTGGGTTCTGTCTTCGATTCTTCCTTGGTATATTTTAGTGCATAGACCATCATATATCCTTCTATTCTCATGGCCCCTCATGTTGTTCAGGGCCTCTTGACCCCTATCTGCAAGACTCAAGCGACTCTGGCAGCTAAAGTTGCAACTGAATTTTATAAAGATTCAATTTCTCTAGAGACTAAAAATTCCATATAATCCATGGAATATGATGTAAGGGTTTTCCAAGCTTATCAAGAGTACAAGGGTGTTAACAGACAATTTGGTGAAATTATTCCTGATCTAGGTTGCTCCAGAAATAGGGATACAAAATTCTACAGGACATGGAGTTATATTGGCAAATGAAGACAATGGTATCCCAAGATATGTTTCCCAAAAATGAGGACTACAAGAAATTAAAGAAGAATCTAGAATATCTGGAAGATAAAAACATGTTTTTGATACCCCACAACTTGAAAACATTGACAATTATTATTATCATTTTTATTTTATAATTTTAATTATTTTTCCGAAAAACAATTTGGTTGATCGACCAAATCTGAATTGTAAAACCTTATTATTTTATGAAAATAAACACATGTGGAAAAAGGGGAACATGTTGAAGCAACTATTAAAGAGGGAGTTAGGAATCCAGAGGGGTTGACCAAGTGACAACGGACTGAGACAAGCTATGGAGTTAACTCAACTTCAAAAAGGCACATTCCATATTTATACGAGAATCTGTGAACATGTGTAGAATTGAATCTGACAGGTGGTCAATGAGCAGGATGCTCAAGACAAGTGTCACAAGTCCCAGGCATAACAAAAGAAGTCATGAAAAAGGAATAGGATGCCATTCCTAGGATGTGAACTAATAGCTCGAGGAGGCTACACAGTGAATTGACTTGACACAACGATTTTCTAATATTACACACAACAACATGGTACTCACAATTATGCAAGAATCCAGGTACGAAGCCCCTTGTATTTTGAACTCAGCTCAAGGATGAAAGAGGTTGCAGAGAGTCTAGTCTATGGTTGGGAGGAATAGAGTCTTCACCGTGTGGTTTCCCCAAGTTCCAGGTTTTACTTCTTTATTATGAATATGTTGATCTGAATGTATACTATATATTATTGTGTGTTACTGTGACCAAAATTATTGGTTATGAAGTATTTTAAAACATAAATAAATTGTATCAGTATTAGATCTAAGTGTTTTTTATGATAAAATAAATGCATATCATATTTTCATGCAAAATTATTGTTGAAAGAAAAACAATATTTATTATATTCCTAGATCTAAGAATAGAATCGTACTACCAGTAGAAACCCAATAAAATTCATGAGTGAAACCTAGTTATTAAAACATGAATTGTATTCGAATAAGAATCTTGTATTTAGGAAATCAAGTTCAATAAAATTACAAGTAATAACTGTAGCATCCAAAAGGAATTGATACTAAGTAAACAAAGTTTAACAAAGATATATGTAAGACTATGTATGTCCAAATTTGATACTAATTAAACTGATTTTAACAAACATATAAGTAATGACTGTGTATTTCCAAAATCAATACTAAGTAAATTGATTTTAATAGAGATACAAGTAATGAATGTGTATATCAAATCAGGTACCGATACTAATTAAACATAGTACTTAAAACTACAGAACTGTAAAATGGATAGACAACAGTCCTAATTCACGGGACTCTCAATAATAATTATATACAAAATTAATTGGTCAACTAGCTAGACAAAATGTATAAACAGAGTAGTCACATATTGTGATACTAGGCTTGAAATTTAATTAAGTGATGGAACCCAAATACCTTTCCAAGCAAGGTTATTTATGAATTTCCATGGTAGCAACCTCCTCGACACCTACATAGTAGTAGTGAAACAAGTTAGAGTGTTGTACGAGTTTAATTAGTCAAACAAAATTCAATTTACATATGCAAATAGAGACAAACTTACCAAGGGTGTATAGAGCATTTTTGTATCTCCCTCCATCTCCTTGAACTGCATCTGAATGCTGAGGGTTTTCAGATAGTTGATGGGTACCCCTCGCAAAAATGAACATGGCCCATCATTAGTTTAAAATACCCAAGAATAATTTTTAACAAGGATGCAAATCATGGTGCACTTACAAAATCTAAACAAGGGAACATTGCTATACTCTATGCAAATACTGCACCTATGAAATGTTTTTCAACAGAAGTCCTAAGTATGTCCAGGACGAGTAAAATAACTCAAAATGTTTTAATCATAGACCAAAAATGAAATAAGTAAAATAAAGGAATTATAAACCCTATAATAAATCATGTTAAGGGTAAACTTGAAGCATAGAATTCGTAAAATTATGGGTTCGGTTAATAAACCTCAAGGTCAAAGTAAAATCTCTTTGGACCATAGGTTAACTAGAAATAAGACACACTGAGATCCAAATACATTTTACAGTCACAAATTTTACATGGTATATATGTATAGCAAACAATATATAGATAAATTTGTTAAGGAAGATGATGCAAAGACAAATTAAACATAAACGACAGAATAACGTTTAAACCTGACTATAAACTAGCATCCTGAAAATTACTCAAGAATCAATACAAAGATAATAAGCTACAAGGACTAGTTTACATGAAGCCATAAAAAGTAAAGGAGGTTATGTAAACTCTTACCAGTCAAGGATGTCAACCTTAGAGTCAATAAAAGCACCAACTGCAAGCTAGGGAAGCAACAAATACCCTGACTCTTGCAAATAATTCCACAGTGAACAAAATGGGTTCTGGAAAATCAAACCTTCAACACTGTAACTCAAGAAATCTCAAAGATATAGGAGGGTCCGGTAAAAATGTCAAACCTGTCAAAAAACCTCTTAGGAAGAGCGCATAACTGAGAAATGAAAGTGAAAAGTGTGAAATGAGCCAAGTTCGTGAGAGGTCAGGACGGTTAAGGATCCGACGAGGAATCCTCATACCTCTAAGCATAATAACACTAAACGTATACATTCCTTAGCACAAATGCTGATAAAATCTCCTCGAGATGGTAACCCCACAAATGGCACATGCAAGATCATTGCATGGTAAATGCGTTGTATGACACGTTGTTTAATGAAGAAAATTTTGCAAGGATTTAAATTAATAATCAATACTATAACACAAGTTAATCCCTCGTAAAAATTCATAATAAATTACCTTAAGTATAAGCCGCATTTTCATATGCCAAGTGTTATACATTGGATGATATACATTGAAACCCATGTAAGATATGATATATAATGGATGATACAATGAAACCTATTTTATAATACATTAGATGATACATAATGAAACTTGTTTTATATATGAGCCTCCTTAACATGAAAATACAATACAAAACCTTGTACATTGAATACTTTAACTCATATATGGTATGAAATGTTTAAAGGAACATAATAACAATGTTATAGTGTCGAGTGGAGAACATATATAAATAGGGGTGGGGCTATAACAAACAAACAAACAAACTCTCGTGCGACCCTTATACATGGTGTTGATCATGACCTCAATAGTAACAAATATACACATAACGAGTAGATTATGAAACCTAGTAAAAACAATCACATATAAGTTATTAAGTACCTAGTCTTAGTGGAATAATATTTAGGTTATCCTTCATAAGCACGATGTAAAGTGAAGAATTATATGGTTAAGTATCAAGTTGTTCAACTATTTATAGTATAAGATACTATAATACGTTATTAGAAGTTGTAAAGGATTTTATGTGTAATCATTTAGTCTCTATGGTTTTATCATTATAATAAAATGATGAAAGGATAGTGAGATTGTCGTATGATTAAGGAAAAGAAGGAAAAACATAAGGTAGGAATAAAATAAATTAATAGAATTATATGCAAAAATTATGATGAAGAGAAATCATTAGATAATTATTGTTGAATATATAATTTGAATGGAATTTAAGGTGTGTGACATAATGGTATATTCAGAGCTATAGTTTACAACACTTGGTCTTTTTCTGGGATTTATCACAGAAAAATCTAACTTGTAAATTGTCTTGATTTTTTTCTTACCTCTAAGAAGAAAAATAAATTGATTTTGTAGAAAAATGATAGAAGTACCTAAGCCTCAGGGAGAAGAATATCATCAAGAGAATCCTGAATAAGGGAATTTAGTTGATGGACATCTCTGGGTGGATTTGAAGAATGATAGGCATTTGGAAATTTTAAGGACAGTAACAAAACTGAGAGAAGAACTAAAAATTGTGAGAGAAGATAATGAAAGAATTGTGATAAATCAAGAGGAACTAAATGCAATTCTGCTAGAAAAATTGTGCAATCAAAATAATGATAAAAATAAGGGGAAAAATTATAGCAACTCTAAGGTATCCCAACCGAAGAAGAAAGAAAGAAAATTGGAGTATCATAAATCTAAGACAGAGTCAGTATATAAGGATATTGATGATATTGAAACTTCTACTGAAAGTAATTATAGTCCTAGAAAAAAACCAAAAAGAAACCTAAACAACATTTTGATGTCATGGGAGAATTTAAGAATATTAAACCACCAACCTTCAATGGAGAAGTGGATACTGATGAGGAAGTAGAGGCATGGATCTCTAGCATGCATAAATACTTTCAAATTTATAATTATTCAAGTGAGCTTAAAGCCCGAATGGATGTCTATAATATGACAGAAAAAGAAGATATATGGTGGTAGGATATAAACAGAGTAAAGAGTATTTAGCAAAGGAAAATGACCCAGAAAACATTTAAGAGATATTTTAAGAAACAATACATGTCTGAAAAATATTATGAGGGTAAAGCCAATGAGTTCTATAAACTAAAACTAGGAAATATTACAATGAAATAACTATGTAGTAAGTTTATGAGTTTGTTGTGTTGTGTGCCTTACATTGTGGATGAAAAACCAAATATTCAACGATTTTTGAGTTTCCTACGTAGTTCTTATAAAGATCAAATAGAGTTTTATAACCCAAAAACTTTGGAAGAAACCACGAGGAAAGATCAACTCTATTTTGAGTTGTATAAAAATAGAAATGAGAATTCTAAGAATTGGAATGGGAAAATGTTTCAGAGGTTTGACCCTAAGAATAAGGTGGGATATTACTCTAATAGAAATGATAATAAAATATTTCAAGGAGTTAATAAGTTCAGAACTCGTAAACCTTTCAATCAACCTGAAAATAAGAGTACCAAACCACCAACCTTCTTCAATAAAGAAAATGTCCAAAAAGAAATAGTAAAATGTTGAGAACACAATGGTCCATGTTACTATAAAGAATTTCCTCTCATGAATAAGGGAAATAACAATGTGCAAACAATAGAGGAAGAAACTACAGTTGGTGAGTTGGTAAGGTCTACACCAAAACTCAATGCAACATTGGAAAATCGACAGATATATCATTAGACTTCAATGGTAGAAATTGAAGGTATGATACATAATCAACCAATTATTTTTTTAATTGATCTAGGTACTAGTTTAAGTTAGGTTTCACCTAAAGTTGTAGAAATATGTAAGTTGCATAAGAAAAAGATTGAAAAGTCTTGGTTAGTACAATTAGCTACAGGAACTAAAAGGAGAATTATAGATGTTGTTAAAAGTTGCTAACTTGGTATGAATGAATTAAGAACACAGATAGACTTAAACACATTACCATTAGAATCTTATGATGTGATAATCGGCATGGATTGGATCGGAAATTTTAAAGTGGTATTAGATTGTTATAATAAAACATTTACCTATGTATTTGAGAGAGGTAACATTATAAACATTAAAAGAGTATCAAGACATGTTAGTATTAGAGAAATAAAAACCTTTAAAGTTAAAATATGCATTCAAAAAGGGTGTAAACTACTTTTTGTACACAAAAATCATAATGAAAAAGAGGAAACTAATAATGAGTTAGATAAATTTCCAATATTGCAGGAATTTCCAATATTGCAGGAATTTCCAAATGTATTCCACGATCTTTCCTGGACTACTTCCTAGGAGAGAAATAGATTTCTCCATAGACCTGATACCTGGAGAAGTACCTTCTTCTAAGGCTCCTTATAGGATGAATATCCCAGAGTTAAATGAAATAAAAAGTCAATTGAAAGAATTGATAGATAAAGAATATATTTGACTAAGTGTGTCTCCATGGGGGGAACCAATACTTTTTGTTAGAAACAAAGATGGTATTTTATGTATATGTATTGATTATAGACAACTTAATAAAATGACTATTAAAAATAGATATCCATTACCTCGTATCGATGATCTGTTTGATAAAGTACGAGGAGCTACAATATTTTCTAAGATTGATTTACATTCTGGTTATCATCAAGTTAGGATAAAGGATGAGAATACTTATAAAACAACATTTAGAAAAAGGTGCAGAAATTATGAATTTGTCGTAATACCTTTTGGGCTGACTAATTCCCCAGCCTCATTTACATGCTTGATGAAAAATATTTTGAGTAAATATCTAGACAAATTTGTGATCATCTTTATAGATGATATACTCATCTATTCAAAGGATGGAAATGAGCATGAATAACATTTAAGAATAGTATTACAAATGCTAAGAGAACATAAATTATATGCAAAAATAAGTAAATGTTAGTTTTATAAATACCAAATTCAGTATCTAGGGCATGTAATTTCCAAAAAAGGTATAGCATTTGACCCAAATAAAATAACTTAGGCTATAATGAATTGGATTGAACCTAAGGATGTTTCGAACATAATATCCTTTATGGGTATAACGTGCTATTACCATAAGTTTATAGAAGGGTTTTCCAAGATTTCATATCCTATAACATCATTGCAAAAGAAAGGAACTAAGTTCACCTAGTCTGATAAAGGTCAAGAGAGTTTTAACAAATTAAAACAACTCTTAACTACAACTCCTATATTAAAATTGGAAGACATAGATAAAGACTTTGTAGTATGTATGGATGCATGCCGCAAAGGGCTTGGAGGAGTGTTAATCCAAGAAAACCGTGTAATAACTTATGAATCTCAAAAATTAAAGAAACATGAAGAAAATTACGTAACACATGACTAGGAATTAGCTGCAATAATACATGCATTAAAAATGTGGCAGCATTATCTAGTAGGCCGAAAAATATTACTGTTGATAGATAACATTGCCTTAAAATATTTGTTTGATAAACAAAATTGAAATGCTCTCAAAGAAAGGTGGTTAGCCTTCTTAAGAGAGTATAATTTTGAGATAAAACACATTAAGGGAAAGGAAAATAAAGTGGTAGATGGTTTAATTAGACATGCAAACCTAATTTATACAGTTACTAGAGGTAACTATGAAACAAATTTAGAAGAAATGGTAAGGTTAGCAGTTGAAAACGACCCAGAATATCAAAATATTAAGTTAAAAATTGTTAATAATTTAGCAGGAACATAAGAATAAGATTTTAGATTCTCGGAAAGTGGATTGTTAATGTATAAAAACAAATTATATGTAACAAAATCTAATGAAATTAAGCTATTAATTTTAGATGAGTTGCATAAGAAACAATTTTCTAGATACCTAGGTTACTAGAAATTAATTACTATGTTAAGAAAGGAATTTTATTGGTCAAATATGAAAGGTGAAACAACATAATATCTAGATAGATGCTTAGAGTGTCAACAAGTTAAGGTTGAACACCGCCATCCATCCGAACTGCTATAACCTTTCGCCATTCCGGAATGGAAATGGGAAGTGATAAGTATGGATTTTATTATCGAGTTGCCTAGAAGTAGTAAACAAAATGACTCAATTATGGTTGTGGTTGATAAATTAAGTAAGGAATCACCAATGATACATGTGAAATTAACCTACAAGACTATTAATATAGAGGAAATATTTATGAAGGAAATATTTAGGTTTCATAGAATTCCTAAAGTTATAATTTCTCATAGAGATGTTAAGTTTACAAGAAATTTTTGGAAGGATTTATTTAAAGGGTTAGATACCCAATTGAACTTCATTACTTCTTATCATCTAGAAACAGATGGGCAAACTGAAATAAATAATCATATTCTTGAAGACGTGATTATAATGTATGTTATGGATAGACCTCGTAAATGGGAAGAGTATTTGTACTTAGTTGAGTTTGTTTATAATAATCATTATCAAGCTTCAACAAAGCTTAGTCCTTTTGAAATTCTATATGGCATAAATTGCAATACACATGTTTCATGGAGTAATTTTGTTAATAGATTGATGATAGGACCAGATATGTTAAAAGATCAGGACATGAAAAACATTTATGTTGATGTAAAAAGGACTCCAAGAGAGTTCAATATTGAAGATCATGTGTATATTAGAGTTAAACCTAAAAATATTTCTTTACGACTGGGTAGGTATACTAAGTTAGCACCTATATATTGTGGGCCATTCAAGATACTAGCTCGAATATGACCTGTAGCTTATCAACTTGCACTTCTAGCTACAGTAAAAGTACATAATGTGTTTCATGCTTCATTACTGAAAACGTATACACATGACTCTACTCACGTTGTTGATTGGAAAATGATACAAGTGGAACCCATGGGCGAGTTCCCAGTAGATACAGATTGTAATCTCGACAAGAGGGAACTTGCACTTTGGAATTGAGTCATAAGACAGGTAAAGGTGCAATGGAAGAATCTTAGTTTAGAAGAGGTACTTGGGAAATGGAAAGTGATACGTGGGACACATATCCATCTATGTTCCAGAATGGTACTGATGGAAACTAGTTAACATCAAGGACAGTGTTAAGTTCTAAGGGGGGGTGTATGTGATACCCCACGACTTAAAAACTTTGACAATTATTATTATCATTTTTATTTTAGAATTGTACTTATTTTTCCAAAAGACAATTTGGTCGATTGAAAAAATCTAAATTGTAAAACCTTATTATTTTATGAAAATAAACACATGTGGAAAAATGGGCATAGATTCAACAAGTTGTTAAAGAGGGAGTTAGGAATCCAAAGGGGTCGTCCATGTGGCAGTAGACTAACACAAGTTGTGGAGTTAACTCAACTTCAAAAAGACACATTGCATATTTATAGGAGAATTTGTGAACATGTGTATAATTGAATCTAATAGGTGGTCAGTGAGCAGGAGGCTCAAGACAAGTGTCATAAGTCCTAGGAAAAACAAAAATAATTCATGACAAAGGAATGGGATGCCATTCCTAGGATGAAAAATGATAGCTTGAGGAGGATGAACACCGAATTGACTTGACACGGTGATTTTCTAATATTACACATAATGAGCTGGTACTCAAAATTCTGCAAGAGGCCACGTAGGAAGCCCCTTGGATTTCGATCTTAGATCGGGGGTACAGAGGTTGCAGAGACTCTAGTCTATGGTTGAGAGGAACAAATTATTCAACGTGTGGTTTCCCCATGTTCCGGGTTTTACTTGTTTATTATGAATATGTTGATATGAATGTTTACTATGTATTATTGTGCATTACTGTGACCCAAATTATTGGTTATGAAGTATTTTAAAACACAAATAAATCATATCAGTTTTAGAACTAAGTTATTTTTATGAGAAAATAAATGCATATCATAGTTTCATGCAAAGTGATTGTTGAAATAAAAACAATAGTTATTTTGTTCCTATATGTACAAACAAAATCGTATTACCAGTAGCAACCCAATAAAAATCATGAGTAAAACCTAGTTATTAAAACATGAATTTTATTCGAATAAGAATCTTGTATTGAGGAAACAAAGTTCAATAAAGTTACAAGTAATAACTATAGTATCCAAAATGAATCAATACTAAGTAAATCGAGTTTAACAAAGATATAAGTAATGACTATGTATATCCAAATTCGATACTGAGTAAACCGAGTTTAACAAACATATAATTAATGACTGTGTATGTCCAAAATCGATACTAAGTAAACCGAGTTTAACAAATATACAAGTAATGGTTGTGTATATCCAAGAAAGTATCAATACTAAGTAAAGAGAGTACTTAAAATGTAAAATGCATAGACAACAGTCCTAAGTCACGAGACTTTTAGGAATAATTATATACAAAATTATTTGGTCGACTAGCTCGACATAATGTATAAATAGAGTAGTCACATATTGTTATACCAGGATTGAAGTTTAATTAAGCGACTGAACCTAAATACCTTTCCAAGCAAGGGTATTTTCAAATTTCCACAGTAGCAACCTCCTCGACACCTACATAATAGTAGCGAAACAAGTTAGAATGGTGTATGAATTTAATTAGTCAAACACAATTCAATTTACATATGAAAACGAAGATGAAATTACCTAGGGTGTATAGAGAGCTTTTGTATCTCCCTCCATCACCTTCAATTTCATCTGAATATTGAAGTTTATTGGATATATGATAGGTACCCCTCAGAACAACGAACATGGCACATCATTAGTTTAAAATACCTAATAATAAGTTTTAACAAGAATGCAAATGATGGTGCACCTACAAAATACAAAAAAGGGAACATTATTATACTCTATGCAAATACCACACTTGTGCAAACATTTTCAACAGAAGTCCTAACTAAGTTTAGGATGAGAAAAATGAATTGAAATGTTTTAATCATAGACCAAAAATGAGAGAACTAAAATAAAGGAATTATAAACCCCATAATAAATCTTTTTAAGAGTAAACTTGAAGCATATAATTTCTAAAATTACGGGTTCGGTAAATAAACCTCAAGGTCAAAGTAAAACCTCTTTCAACCATAGGTTAACTAGAAATTCATGCATCGACCCAAATACATTTTACTGTCACAAATTTTACATGGTACATATGTATAGAAAACAAGATACATAGAAGTTCGTTAAGGAAAAAGATACAAAGACACATTAAACATAGCCGACAGAATAATGTTCAAACCTGACTATAAACTAGCATCCTAAAAATTACTCAGGAATCATTACAAAGATAATAAGATACAAGCACTAGTTTACAGGAAACTGGAAAGAGTAAAGGAGGTTCTGTAAACTCCTACCAGTTAATAATTCCAACCTTGAAGTCGATAAAAATACCAACCACAAGCCATGAAGCTACAAATGCCTTGAATCTTGCAAATAATTCTGCAACTAACCAAAATGGGTTCTAGACAATCATACCTTCAAGACTGTAACTCGAGAACTCTCAAATATATGCTAGGGTCCGGTAAAAATGTCAAACCTCTCAACACGAAATCAGAGCTAAGAAAAATAAAGTGAAAATTTCTTAATGAGCCAAGTTCAGGAGAGGTTGGGATGGTTAAGAATCCGATAGGAAAACCTAATACATGTAAGCATAATAACACTACACATATACATTCCTTAGGACATCAGCCGATAAAATATCCTCGAGATGGTAACCCCACATGTGGCGCATGCAAGATCGCTACATGGTAAATGTGTCATATGACATGTTTTTTAACGAAGAAAAGTTGGCAAGGATATAAATTAAGAATCGATACTATAACCTGAGTTAATCCCTCGTAAAAATTCATAATAAATTCCCTTAAGTATGAGCCGTATTTTTTGTATGCCAAGTGTTATACATTGGATGATATACATTGAAACCTGTGTAATATATGATATATAATGGATGATACAATTAAACTCGTTTTATAATACATTGGATGACACACAATGAAACCCGTTTTAAATATGAGTCACCTTAACATGAAAATACAATACAAAACCTTGTACGCTGAATACTTTAACTCATATATAGTATGAAATGATTAAAGAGACATAATAACAATGTTATAGCGTCGAGTGGAGAAAATATAGCCATGGGGGGGGTGGGGCTATAACAAACAAACAAACTCTTGTGTGACCCTTATACATGGTGTTGATCATGACCTCAACAATAACAAATATATACATAACGAGTAGATTATGAAACCTAGTAAAAACAATCGCATATAAGTTATTAAGTACCTAGTCTTAGTGGAATAAGATTTAGGTTAGCCTTCATAAGCATGATGTAAAGTGAAGAACTATATGGTTAAGTATCAAGTTGTTTAACTATTTATAGTATAAGATACTATAATAAGTTATGAGAAGTTGTAAAGGATTTTATGTGTAATCATTTAGTCTCTATGGTTTGCTCCTTATAATAAAATGATGAAAGGTTAGTGAGACTATAATTAAGGAAAATAAGGAAAAACATAAGGTAGGAATAAAATAAATTAATAGACTTATATGCGACAATTATGATGACAAGAAATCATTAGATTATTATATTTGAATATATATATATACATATATATATATATATATATATATATATATATATATATAATTGAATGGAATTTAAGGTGTGTGACAATGTTACTTATCCCCATGGTATCCTAATTGATCAAATGAAATGGGGTTCACTCCAATTGGTGCGCATTGGTGGTTCGTCTTCTTAAACTCTGTGACCTCTTGAAGATGCTTCTATGTTGGCCAACACCTCATGATCTTCTCCCCAGGTGCCCCATCCCAATTGTTAAGGAACTCTCTACTTGTGCCTGCTAGGTTATAGTTATTTTAGTCTTGGTTCAAATTCATCTGTTTAGTTTTATGTTTTCTATAGGGTCTATGTCTATAAATTATACAAACTTCATGATATCTTTCCTAGTTTTAGTTTGCTATGGAACGTTTTTGGAGACTAGCCTTTTTTCCCTTCTACGACAGGCTAACACACATAAGGATCTTCAATATATTTTAGATAAATAAAATGATGTCATGGGAATTGCTATAGAGGAAAAAAACCCCTATGGACTATAGTAGGGTTCACCATGTAGGTAGATATAACCGTCTAAAAGTATCCTACTTTTATAACTACCCTGAACATGCCCCAAATTCATACATGAAAGACAAAGTGAAAATATCAAGTAACTTTACCTTTTACTCTGGGTCAGGTGTCGATCCTCTCGCGCTTGATAGCTTCACTGACTGCAAGCCTCCTCCCAAGGCTGAACTGCATTCACAAATAGATAAATAGGAAAATACAAACATGCATTTCATATATAAATCATGGGTTGGATGCTATATTAGAGCATAAATCAAATACAAACATTTGACACATCATATTTCGGGACAGGAAAAGTATTTCTTTTATTGAAATCACAATGTTTACTTACAACAAGGTCGGCGATCACTCCACGAACGTGGTCTGGGCTCCTCTTCACCAAGCTCCAACTATGACTCCGCATATATTTCTTCTCTCAACCTCTCTCTAGGGAAATGATATAGGATTATAATGGAGGAAAAAGGGCAAAATGGGAAATTCTAAGGCAAATCTCACAAGGTAGTTGCAATTTCTTGGGGCCAGGAGGGGATGTGAAATGGGCAAAGTTTCACTGTTCTTATTCTTAGATTAGAAATGAGACCCCAAAAATTCCTTTTATATAAAAAAAGGATGGTTATTAGGTTGGGTGATGGGCTATAGGCACTAGATCAGTTGGGAAAGTACCCAATAGCCCGTAATCTCAATGAATTCCTTGCAACTTTTGCAAGTATACGCGGGTTGTAATAGTGCAAATAGTGTATGTACACGGGCTGTAGTGGTGCAACAGGCATGTGAACATGGGAAGTAGTGGTGCAAGGTGCATACATCTTCAAAAATAATGTTTTTAAGGAGAGCTACTCAGTGATGGCTTGGAAAAAATAGAAAGTAAGATGGACAAATGTCAGGTATGCATGTATGGAGAAATTTAGGGTTATAAAAGATGCCCCCTAATGTGTGAGGTCAGAAGAGCATCAGATGGCCGAAATACATTACAAAATCTTCACCAATGTACCAATTGAGTGAGCCCAAGACCATAGTTTGAGAGGTGCCATCTGCAAAAAATAACAACTATCTCTCTGAGGCGGGCATACCCATGATCAAGATGAAATAAATCATGGCTTCCAATCAAATACATTGCAGATCCATGTCATATAAATATATAAATTGTAGTCGCGAGAAATACACAACATATCTACATCTCAAAATCAAATATGTACATGTATAGTATCCATCTTCAATAATCAAGTGACGCCTGATGGTTAGAGATGAGGCCTTCATAGCTTGAGAAAAAACTTCAAGATATTAAAAACTTGGGTAGGATTATAATGTGAGTGTACGACCTCACTACCCAAAGGTCTTAGATGGCTCCTCAGGAACAAATAAGAGGATCTTGGTGATTAGGCCGAGAACTTCATTGATTTTGAACGAGGACTTGATTGGAATTTTGGGATGGCTAGAGATGAGGTCAAGAGACAAATTGCAGAAAGGCCAACTCAGGTTGGGTAAAAATTCCCTTGGACAATAGCATGACAGATGATCAGACTTAGGAAGCATGACATTGACATAATTCTACGATGCAGGAGGCAACACAAACTCTCCATGTGTTTGGAAGAATAACCAAACGGAGGAGGACACAACTCTATGTAGCGAGAA
>ML805874.1:966-11146 GCA_009831015.1 Picea engelmannii
AATATTCCTACTCCCCCTTTGTTTATTGGTCATCCTTAATTTAACCTTTTTTTTCGTCAATAACCCTGAGTCTTTACATTACTAATGAGAAGATAATATACCAAATTTTTACTATTGGCTTTCCCGCAGGGAAACCAAACCAACAACAAAACATAGCACTGTCATTATGAGTTTGCTTAATATATATAATGCATGTAACTGATAAACTAAAACAAATATGACTTCTAGTTCCACTGCCTGTCCTATTCTTCTTATTTAATATACTATAAGGAGGTGGTAAACCCAAACCTCTCATGTAATTCAACAAAAAACACAGTTGGAACAACATAAAATAATTAGCTAATGGTTTTTCCTTCTGCTGCTAGAACTTGGGGCTAGGCATAGTCCAGATTGGACAAGTCCATACCAACTAGCTTGTTTGCAATCAGGTTCAATTTTTGGTCAACCAACTTAACCTGGAGCTACACATCGTCGAGCTGCATGAGAATTTATTGACGAGCTTCATGATGGTCCAACAAAACCCGACCCATCAGGGTCTTCAGATGCTAGTAAATATCCATTGTTTTCAAATACTGCGAGGTCTACCCTCGGATGGTGCCAATATCAGGAACCCACAGGCTGGCGGTCTCCCTAACCTCTTCATTAGGGATTAATATCCTCAGGACACGAACCTATGCCTCGGCCAGGTCCATCTCTTTCTGAATTTCAAGAGGGGTGACAGAGCAGTAGGAGTTAGCCGAGATTTTGGTCGTGTCCACCAGGCAGAAGCTCGATCAAGTTCTTGGTCTGCGTGAGGCATCGCCACGGCCTCGGTGGGAGGAGCTTCGTCTTTCCATATCAAAGGAAAAAGGAAAGTAGAGTGCAAGATGCAACAATAGGGAGGTGGAGGAAGTGTCTAACGTAGGGTGGAGCATAGAATACGTGGAGGGAGGTGGGGGACAATGGAGGTGAACAACCAAAGAGAAGAAGAAAGAAAACCAGAGAGGGACGCATAGAAAAAATCCAAATAGAAGAGCCATACGTAGAGGTTGCACCCATAATTGATGAGGATATGGGCTATATCCATCATTAAGCAGAGTCTCTCCAACACCTTCCTAGACCACATGCGAAGGACATGAGGATCGAACAAGTGTGGTGAGTGCAGGATCATGAGTCAAATGCCAGGACAAAATAAATCAAGTGTTGGGATAAGACAGGGGCGAGAGAGATTAAATCGCATGGGGAGGTGATGTGGGTGACAGAGACGAATGGTATTTGTTGGCAACACGGGGAGGGGGGGGGTCGAGGGCCCACCTACACTTTGAATGCATCTTTGACACCCCATGCGGGGGGGACTGGTTGGCCTGAGCAAGGGAAAAATAGTCAACACAGATCTAGGAATCAGGGACAAGTTCCCAATTTAGATCAATGGGGTCGTTGAGTCTGTTGATTCCTTCATTGGTGAGTTTTTCAACTAGCTTATTGGATGACCACTTCACATGAGACGGGATGATGGAATTAAATTGGGAGAGCAGGTGATATAATCCCTCCAAAGTTGTTGCAAGTCTCCAACTGGTGGTGATGTGGCTGAGAGGGGTGGAAATTTGCATTTTCTTGAGCATTCTGGTGATCAGCTGTGATTCCCCTTCCAAGATGAGCTTCTGATAACCTTCCCTAGAAGCTATTCAAAGTTCTGCTTCCATTCCTTGAAGTTCCACGGAGTTGTTTCTTTTGATCCCTATTAAGGAGGCATAGATTCTAATAATGTGCCCTTGACTGTTGCGAAAGACCCCGCCATAGTTGGCTGGTCCAAGATTACCCTTAGAGGCACCATCAAAATTGACTTTAAGGAAGCTTGAAGGGGGAAAGGACCAAGTTGTGAGAGGGGAAGCAGAGGGAATTTAGTGAAAGAGGAGGCCGGAGGGGGGGCAGGGAGAGGGAGGTGTAACTCTTGGAGAGTGTTGAATTCTCGGGGATTACATTGCCAATCTTGGGGGGACCAGAGCTTGGTGTGAATGGTTTCCTTGATGTTAAGTTTGACTCTAGTCCAAATCACAACCAGGTCTTAAGGAGTGTTTCTGAAGATGCGGCGGTTTCTCTCTTTCTAGACTTCCTAGAGAAGGAAGCTTGGGAGGAGGATCCATGCTCTATTAACAATAGGATTGGTGAAGGCATTGGATCTCCATTGAGTTAAATTGATGACAAGGCTTTCCCTATTCCGGTCAGAAGTACGTAAGAGGAGTGCAGCAAAATCGCATATTTATGAGGGGAAGGGACAAGAGTTAAGGAGGTGTTCGCTTGTTTCTTCATTATTCATGTAGAGGACCTAGTAAGTTGGACCAATGAAACCACATTTGAGGAGGTTTTTCCAAGTGAGGAGTTTGCATTTTCTCAGGAGCTAGAGAAAGATAGATACTTTGGGCCAAATCTTTTGCGACCAGATTTTAATCCAGACGTCTTTAGGTGGGTTATTATTAGACATTGTGGCTAGTCTCTATGCCTCTTGGAGTAAAAACACCCTTGCTGATTGATGCCCCCACTTGAGTTTGTTGTGGCCTTATTGTATTCTGATTTTCCTATGAGAGAGTTCTTGCCAAAGAGGATCCTAATTAGGAATGGGCTAATGGGGGATCCATTCTTCCTTGGGAAACCACGTTCTCCATATGTCCCCAGGTTTGGGGGGGAGCTAGTATTGATGGATCCAGATTAGGTCTTGGGTTTTCACAAGGTCCCTAAGTTGGTGGAAGTTATCATTCTGAGAGAGAGGTGGGAGTTGTTTCCAGGAATATTCCCAGAAGAGGGTCGATCTACCATTTCTAATTTCCTAGAAACAATGGAAGTGAACTAGGTGCTTGTTGGCCCATGTTGGATTCCATATGTGTGAGCCTGGTATATTCCCTGTTAGCCTGATGAGTCCTTTCCTCTATATATGTGGAAAATATTTTTTATGCCATAGATGATCCCAGGGGGTCTTCCCCTTAGTTAGCCATCGCCCAAGAGATATCACAGACTGCATTGAGAGATTCAAGATCCTTCATACCTAGGCCATCTTTAAGCTTCGGGAGGCAGAGCTTGCCCCATGCTACCAATGCCCACTTCTTTTCCTTGCGAGCTTCGCCCCACAAAAATGATATTTGGAGGTTTTTGATTGCCTTTAAGATAAATTTGGGGGCATCCAAAGCAGAAAAAAGGTAAAGAGGCATGGATTGGAGGACTTCTTTGAGGAGAACCAGGAGCCCTGTTGTATTTAGAGTTCTGAATTCCCAGTTCTCAAGATTTTTGTGCATTCACGAGAGAAAATATTCCTAGGTGGAGCACCGATTATTAAACTCAGTGAGAGGCACGCCTAAGTACTTTGTTGGAAGGGAGTGTAACATCCCAGTTTTAACCCTTATGAACTATAATGTATTATGTAATTGTGACTTAGGATGGTGAGTTGGTAAAGTTGAAAAAGGGCCAGAGTTCCTAGGAAATGTAATAATTCATATACATTAATAAAATACACTGCTAGCTGCAAGACAGACAAGGACAAAAGAGATAGGTGGTTATGATTCCACGAGAGAGGGGGCTTGAGGGGCTAAGTCTTTTTATTATTATTTTATTTTACCCATAATTGATTTTATGGAGAAAATGGATTATATGAGCTTCTTGGGAGGGAGGTCATGTGGATCTTGTCTTCATGTAATTTAAACATCCCTTGGGGGCATTTTTTGGTATCTTCTTCTTCTTCGTCGTATTCTTCCTCTTATTCTTATTCTTCTTCCTTTTTCCTCACTCATTTTAGATATTTTCGTGTGCTCTTGGGTTGAGCATGGAAATAAATGGATATAAGAGGAGAGCCATTGCTAAATGTCTGTAATATAATTTACTGATCATTCCAGGAGGGAATGGATTCCCATGTGCATGAGCTTGATGGAAGTTCGGATATAAATTCCCACAACTGATAATCCTTGGAGTTTCCAGTAGGGATATTTCCTGACCAGTAACACTGGTGCCCTGGAGAGAAGTGGGATAACCTAAGAGATTGCATGGCAAAGAAAGGTGTTCATTTCTCTGTGTTGTGCAGGATGAGGGGGAAAGAGAGATGGAAATTCATATTTGTTCTGAGGTTGGGAAACTTGAGAGCTAGTTAGCCAAATGTTGTGTGTTTCATATTTTTCCTAGGACTCATCCTTGTGGATTCATAGCCCTGACTCGGGGGTGACCTGCTGTTGAGAGTAAATGAACAAGCAATGTCTATGGTTGGGAGGAACGCCCTTGGTCTGCAGTCAATTGGTGAATCTTTAATTGCAAGATAAGTGCTCTTTGTGTTTACTGTGTAATGTATATTCTTTTGTGTATTTAATTACCTCTGAGATATGTATTTATAATGTGCATGTATGTTGGCTATTTGTTGTACATGGAACGTTGTTTATCTCTTTTATGTTGTAGCATGGATCTTGATTAATGCATGTGGTTTTTTCATGCTTGATTTCGAATTAAATGTTGTTAGAATTCAAGCTCTGTTCAGAAACGAGTTTTTGGCGTAGCGTGGCCAACCTATGGGTGGCTGGGTGTGTTACTGGATATGGTGTCACCAACCTATGGGTGGTTGGGTACGTTAAAAATTGGTATCATATCTCTATTTTTCAACACTAAGCCTAGATGGGTCAAGCAAGATGAAATTGAAGAGAAATTTCACAGAGTTTTGGAGCTATAGTATGCCCTTGGGTGCTAGGAAGGCGTTGAGAACACACATTGACTGTGTTCAAAATCTCAGGAGGTGTAGTGATTTGATAAAACCAGAGGAGGAAAGAAACCATAACAACCGTGGATTTGGGCCACAAGATTAGATCTAGGTCGTTGGATATGTTCAGGAGAAGACAAACCCCTCATATTCGTTGGATCTGGAGAAGGTGTACAATCATTAAGCATCGAAGTCCTTCATAATTTTCCACTCAAACTATTTTAATCTTTTTGTCAAGAAAGAGGAAAAATCCCCAAAGCTCTGAAGTCTCGGAGTCAAACTATGCCATAGATCGCAGGGATGAGTGACAGTCGTTGGATTTGGATGAGGATAGATCTGGGCCGTTGTATCTATGCGTAGGCGAGAGTGAGCTATAGATATCACAGTAGTTCAGAGAGTTGGCACTCTGAGAGAAACACATTATTGTGTTTCCAAGAGAAAAATCTCATGAAGTCCTGAAATCCAGAGTGAATCTGAACCGTCCGTTATCCCGGACATGTGTCAGCAGATTAGCAAGTATTCAAAAGTTCGGTGTTCATGAGTTTTGTTTTATGTTGAATAAGAAACTTCTGAAGCCCGAAATTCCAAAGGAGATCCCAACCATTGGTTGCAGGAGGAGCGAGAACCAATGATCTCATTTTCGATGTTCGACGGTTCGGGGGTATTATGTGTTGAAGTCACAGGAAGTCCCAAAGCCCGGAGTCCCAGAGTTCTTTTTGACCGTAGATGTCAGCAAGGGATGTGGACTGTTGATTCTTGAAACCTCTAGAGTAGTTCGCCAGTTCATGTGATTTTAAGTGTGTGGGTGTGAAATCCGCCGAATCCTGGAGTTCTGAAGTCAAGAAGTGCTAGAGTGACATGGCATGATGACGTCACCTAGGGTGACATGGACCCACTTTACACATGCCACGTGTCATCCTGTTTCATGATTTTGGCAGGCCTTTTGTATCAATTGGAGCTTGAAATGTTTCACATGTTGATTGGGCCACGTGTCATCTCCATCTTCATATTTTAACACGTAGCACCCCTGGTGTATAATGGCTAAGGAGTACCTGGAAGTTCAGAAATTTGGTATTTGGGAAAAATTTGGGTATGTTGTTGCAAGAACCTTCGAAGCGCGAAGCTTCGGAGAGCCAGTCTGGGAGTTCGCCAGTTCACCGTTCGGGATAAATAAGGTGAGAGGTTGCAAGAACCTATGAAGCCCGAAGCTCCAGAGAGCCAGAGTCCCGAAGCTCCAGAGAAGCACCGTTCGGGGAGTTCACCACTTCGGAGTTTGGAGGGAATTTTGTGTGGTGTAGGTGGAACCTCTGAAGCCTAAAGTTCTAAAGCACAAGAGCCTGGAAGATCCGAAGAAGTACCATGCAAGAGTTCAAAAATTCGGCATTCAAAGGAAATGAAGTATGTTGAAGGAGAAACCTCTGAAGCCCGAAGTTCCGGATCCCTGGAGTCCTGAAGCTTTGGGTAAGCACCTTTAAACTAAGCACTTGGTTATAGTCTATGGTTCTGAATCGTGGTCACATGAGACGTGTTTGAAGAAAGCGCCTGGGAAGAATTTGAATTCTGTATCAGTTAAGGGGGATGGAAGAGTCTTTTTTTTTTCCAGGAAGCCCTAACTTTCAACTCAGATATCCGATTGGGGCAAGATTACAGTCTTTGGAAAGATGATTCAGAGGAGAATGACCTGGAATTATTCTAATTGGGATAAATGTGATATATTTCTTCATAAATTAAGTAGAAAAAGTACCAGTAAATTTAATTGACAATTTTTTATGATATGTATAACTCTAACAAAATGGTTGCTTGCAGATTTTGCAAAATTAGAGGTATAATCAAATCAATTAAAGAGTATGATCAGATATTAGAGTCATAAAAGCATGGCAGAGCTTACCGAAGTTGGATGACACAATAAATATATACATAGAAAGTAATGGAAAGTGGATAAAGAAATCGGGAAGAGAATAATATAAGGATTATTATGTTGCTACTACAGAATGCGAATAAATTGTAGGTACTACAAAAGAAAGAATCCTCACATAAGACATGAAGATAACATGTGAATAATGTCAGTATTGGGCATAGAAAGGAAAAGTATGATTTCCTAGCCTTGAAGGAGGAGATGTGTAGACAGTTGCAAGCTTGATGTGGAACAAAACAAAGAGCTTAAGAGGTTGTGTGTGAATAATATCTATTTGTCAAGCATAAGAGTTCTAGGGAAGTATTTGTTAGATATGATTTAGATACTGGTCTAAAAATATTTAGTGAAATAAATCCAGTTCTGATATCATTTTTCACAATGGAAGCAAGATGCCAATGCAGAGAAATTGGAGCTAGAAAAATGAATGTTCTTTCTCTTGAAAAGTGTCACTGTATGAAAATAAAATTTCATTGGAAATGGTATTAAGTGTGAAAGGTTTGGTTTCATAGGGAAATATTAATCTAATGAATGACTAGGAGTAATAGTATATAATTCAAGAATGTTGTAGTAGAAGGATGGAATGTTTGAGCTACTTCATCCCAGGGTGCTGGAATGTTTCGTAAAGGTAAAGTTGGATATGATTTCCTAGGAGAGGCTTCTAAAAATAGAACACATTGGTTGGATTGCAGAATGTCCCAATGGAACTTGACTAGAAAGTATTCAGACCGGGAACACATAGTGCACATGAGTAGAATGGGAGCACACAAGGAAGCAAGGATCTGAAGGAATTCAAGGACAACCAACTACAACACAAATAAATAAATAAATAAGTGAATTGAGATAGAAATGCACTAGAGTGCATGAGGCATACAATGAAGTTAAAATGTATATGCATTAGTAGGAATGCTGAAAATGAATGCTTGGTGCATATGGATGTGTGATTTTTCATATGTACATACATGGATATGCATATAACATGCCTGTGAACTTAGAATAATATGTTATTATGAGGTTATGGAAATTGAGTATGACTAATGATGGATTATGTAATCAGAAAAAATGATATAGTAAGGTTAAAGATGCAGATGTTGTTGTTGCTTATGATTTCCATATAGGTGAAGACTCATGAGGGTGGAATGAATGGTGATCAAAATGAGGAAGGAGGAAGTCTGTGAGCTTCTACAAATATTAGTTGGTCAGATAGCAACAAGTAAGTTGATAACAACCAGGAAGGTATGTATTTAGTTTCTGTTGATGCATACATGTTGAAGGGGATCGAGGTAAGAATTCCCTCAGTTAATTTTCAATATTTAAACTGATATGTAATGGACAAAGGCCTAGAGTATGTAAATTTTGTTGATAGTAGAATGCATTTAGATAAAATGTTGGTTGCATATTATGTTCTGATTGGTTATGGGATCATAACTAGGTTGATTCAGGAGACATACTCCTTCTATAACAATGAATATCCATAGAGCTAGTCATGTGTGAGATCATAATATGGTTGGATATGGAAGGGATATAGCGCTATGTGAGTGCTCAATGGTATCTACTATATATCTAATGTTTGGATTGCAACCTCCTTCCCAACACTGAAGAGCACTTGAGAATTATATTCTTGGTGTTGTGTTTGGGTTAAAAATGAATGTATCTAGATAGTCAAACAAGCAGTAGGAAGTGTGTGGACGATGTATTGAGGCGCTAGCCACACCTTCCAACTCATCATGGTGGAATGCATGACATAGTTATGTGGTATTATGTAGCCAATGCATGGATGCATTGTATAGATGTGGCCATGGGTATTGACACATTGATTGTTATTTTATTTAGTAATTAATTGTTGCATTATTAAAAGCATGTGGTGATGAAAATAAATAATGATGGATAGATGCATTATATATAATATGAATACTAGTTGAAGGTGATTGGATTATTGTTTGTTACAATTCCAAGATCACTTTTTGAAACTATTAAAAATGTTACAAGTGGTATTACAAGAATTATTGAATGCATTTGGGTGAATGCGTGTATATATTATATAACATAGAAATGATTATGCTAACAGCTAATATGATGTGATTATTGCTAACTCGTGAAGTTGAAAACCCTCCAGGAACTATTATATATTACAACAAGAAATTTGCAGGTTAAAGAAGCTACATAATGATAAATTACATAAAAAATCTGTTGAGGGGACAGAGTGATAAAAATATTTCTGGATAGAAGAAAGAAAATATTGGCTGATAATACATGTGTATGTAATGATGAGTTCATTCGAATTGATATTTGGATTAATATAAGTGATTGAATTGTAGTTGTAAACAATTCTGAGATCACTTTGGGATTTTGTTTTGAATCGTTACCATGAAAATATATAGCTTGTACATGAGATATTGACAATTTGTTTGGCTGAGGAATGTTGAAATTGCAGGAAGAAAGGGTATTGGATATGGCAGTGTTGTAAGCCCATAAAGAAGAACAATGCCAATTGTTGTAAGAGCCAAATTATTATGAGCATAAGCTCATGTCTGGAAATTTTATATAAAACAGTTTTAGGAATTATAATTTAATAAATTACTGACAAATTGTTTTGGCTGAATGTAAATCGAGAAAATTGCAGGTAGGATGGTCTTGAATATGGTAGGGATGTAATCCCATAAGAAAGACTGATATCTACGTTTACAAAGCCAAACATTATGAGCATAAATCTCATGCTTGGAAAATTTTGTTTTCCTGTATGAAACATATTTGAGATTTATGATTGAAAATGGTTATAATGATATCTCATGATGATTGTATGTGTATAATACAAATGAGATGTTGGACATTGTTAGGAACCAAATATCAATATAGCATAGAAAAAACCTCAAAATAATTACTCAACACCTTGAAAAAGAGAGAATTTCAGATAATAAGCCTCTTCGAGGGGGCAACCTCATTTTACCCCACATAAATGTTCAAGTACAAGATGATTCCAAATGAAAATGTCTCCTTGGTATATATAGGAGACTGGGAGGTATAATTACAACTAATGGAATAAAGCCAACATAAATAAAATAACATTACTAATGTAATATGCCCCAATTAAGGGGTAATGAGCCAATATTAGGGCTTAACATGCCCCTCCCCTTGAGACAAGTGTTCTTTGCAACGCTTGAGTCACTCTGGATGCTTCTATATAAAAGAATCATCTTCCCAAGTGGAATCTTCAGCCGTTAGTTTCCTCCATTGAATGAGATACTCTGAAATGGATCTATTCCTCAGCTGGTGAATTCTTGTGTCAGTGATGGCTTCAAGAATCAATATGATTTTTCCTTCCTCATCAAGTTCTGGAAATATAGTTTGAACTGGGATCTTGTCGCCTATAACCTTCTTTAAGCACGAAACATGGAAAACTGGGTGTACTCGTGAATATGTAGGCAACTCCAATTTGTATGCCATAGTACCAATCTTTTGCAACACCTTATAAGGGCCATAGTACTTTAGTGATAATTTATTATCCTTCTTGGCTTGCTTGAGGGACATCTGTTTGTATGGTTGTAGTCTTAAAAACACCCAAT
>ML805874.1:14496-25777 GCA_009831015.1 Picea engelmannii
ATAGCCATATTTTTACTTTCAACATTTCTTGCCACCTTAAATGCATTCTCCAATGATTTGGGTTCCCAAAGGTGAACCTCATGTTGAATGTTATCCTTTAAAGTTCCTATGAATACATCAATCAAGTGTTCATCTGGAATATTTGTTTCCTTTTTATTCAATCTTTGGAAGTTCTCAATGTGTTCGGTAACTGAACCCTTTTTCTTGAGATTTATCAATTAGCTAAAGAAGGTATTGATCCTTGTATCCTCATAGTGTGCTATCATTTCTTCCATGAAAATTGTCCAAGTGACAAGTGATTTGTGAGAACAAAGCCATCGATACCATAAAAATTGATTGGGTTCTAAATATAAAGAAACAATTTGTACCTTTTTGTGTATGTGGCACATTATGTAGATCAAATAATTGCTCCATCTGAAGTATCCATGTGATTGGGTCCTTGCCATCAAACTTCCTCATATCGATCTTAGGAACGTGGTTGGTCTTCAACCCAAAGTTGGAGTTTATCCATTCTTGATTCACCTTCATTGTGTCCTCATCATGAATTTAATGGGATACATTTTCACTTTCAGGTGTCCTCTCTATTAGGAAAATTTTCAATCCTTCCATGATCTCCCCCTTTAAAGTGTCCATCTTAGTATTTATTGCCTCAAACTTAGCTTCTGTTGAATCCATCATCTCTTGTAGTTCATCTTTTGTTACTGTATTCTTTTGTAAATCATTTATGTCCCTACGCATTTCTTCACCTTCATCAAGAGTTCAAGTAGGATTGTCTGGAGGCTTATTTGGTGTAGAAGTTCCCTTTTTTGGTGGCATGTTGGCCAAGTATCACTTTAAACCTTGATTTTGAGGTGGTTCTTCTAGACAATCTTCCTTTGATTGTATCTCCAAAATTTCGGCCCTTATGAGTATGAAATTTTATTTTTTATAGGTCTCTAATATTTCTTCTCTTCAATGCCATAGGTCTAATAAAAATTTGATGTGCCAAGTGGAATTTGCGGTAACTTCCCCACAACTTGCCGAGTTTTGGCCTTTCCAAGAGATCTCAATTGTATAGCGTTCTCCGCACAAACTAAATGATATAAAATTATGAAACTCGTACCAGAACTACTACGGTCTATCCACTATCCAATGCAACTAGTCTCACTCAATTTGGATACTCTAGGAAGAATTTATGATTGTTTTACCTGGAACACCTGCTTGAGACTAGTCAAATACCCTATCTTACACAGGGTGTATCTACAAATTTACGATGACCCAGAAGATGAAATTTATAACACATATACCTTACTAATTTATGAGAATATCCTCCCTATTTCAGGGTCTGAAATGTTACAAAAAAAATTTTATAGCGAAAATTCTGCAATGAATCAATTTAGGATGATTCCAGAACCCTATCTTACAAAGGATGTATCTCCGAAAGTATAAGGCCTCAGGCACTGAATTTTTAACCCAACGTACTTTGATCCATCTAATAAATATCCTCCAAGCCGTTCCTTCTAAATCATTGTAGAAAAAAAGTTATAGTGAAAATTCCACGGTGTCTCAGATGTAGCAGCGAAACCCCAAGACCTTGAGCTCTGATACCATATGTTAGGAACCAAATATCAATATAGAATATAAAAAACCTCAAAATAATTACTCAACACCTTGAAAACGAGAGAATTTCAAATAATAATCCTCTTCGAGGGGGCAACCTCCTTTTACCCCACATAAATGTTCAAGTACAAGATGATTCCAAATGAAAATGTCTCCTTGGTATATATAGGAGACTAGGAGGTATAATTACAACTAATGGAATAAAGATGACATAAATAAAATAACATTACTAATGTAATATGCCCCAATTAAGGGGTAATCAGCCAATATTAGGGCTTAACATACATTCTAGCTGGAAAGCATGGAAAGGGCTACTGTTGTGGCATGAGAACCATATGTCCCTAGAAATATTATTGTGCAAGAAATCCTTTGTCAGAAAAGATGGATCACCTGAGGGACTATATAATAGAGAAGGGGATGCTTGAGCCTGGGCCTGGAAGGTGAGTGACCACGAGGAAGATGAGGCTTTGATAGTTCTTGTAAACTATTGATTTGGATCATGCACATAATGGGTATGTCAAGGAAAACAGTGAGCCAAGTTAACAAGACAAACATATGGATGCAGATCCATGAACCACACAGATAAGTATTGTACTAGATTATGAAAACCTTACTCTTAATTTAGGAACAAAAATAAATAATTTATGCACAAAATTGTGAATTGACATGCTCGTTGATTTGAAATGTTGTAGGAAAACGTTAAATGTTGAGGATCTAGAAAGTACCAGACTATGGGGGAAAATAAGAATGTGATGCTAGAGAAACAGAATGACAAGGGCATATAATGAAGAAGGTCCAATGGACTTGTTGTAGTTGGAGTTATGGAAGCCACAACTCTGAAACTTCCTGGCCGAGTGCACTGGAGCCCTGGAGAGAAGTGGAACAACTTGAGGGATTGTATGATAGAAAAAGGGGTTCATTTCTTTGGGTTGTGCAAGGCTTGGAGGGAAGGAGAGATTTTTGGTTGGAAGTGCTACCAGAAATATAAATTTTGAAGATCATTATACATTTTTTGGGTTGGAATGCCTATGTATACATGCTTAATTTTAGGCCAGAGTGCCTATATATATAAGATTTGGTTGGAATGTCTATGTGGATTAAGGCCAAAGAGCTTGGATTTGTAATGTTAATAACATTGGAATGGTGTTGTGTGCTGAGGACAATGCCAAAATAAGGGGAGGGGGATGTAACATCCCAATTTAACCCTTATGAACTATAATGTATTATGTAATTGTGACTTACGTTGGTGAGCCGGTAAAGTTGAAAAAGTGGCAGACTGCCTAGGAAATGTAATACTTCATATACATTAATAAAATGCATCGTTGACTGCAAGAAAAACAAGGAAAAAAGAGATTGGGGGCTATGGTTCCACGAGAGAGGGGGCTTGAGGGGATAAGTCTTTTTATTATTATTTTATGTTACCCATAATTGATTTTATGGAGAAAATGGGTTACATGAGATTCTTGGGAGGGAGGCCATGTGGCTCTTGTCTTCATGTAATTTAAGAATCCCTTGGGGAAGGTTTTTGGGTCTCTTCTTCTTCTTCATTTTCTTCCTCTTGTTCTTCTTATTCTTCCTTTTTCCTCACTCATTCTAGCTATTTTTGTGTGCTCTTGGGCTAAGCATGGAAACGAATGGATGGAAGAGGAGATCCATTTCTAAATGGTTGTAATATAAGTTACTGATCATTCCAGGAGGGAATGGATGCCTGTGTGCATGAACTTGATGGCAATTTAGATAGAACTGCCCATAGTTGAGAATACTTGGAGTTTCCAGTAGGGATATTTCCTGAACAGTAACTCTGGAGCCTTGGAAAGAAGTGGAACAACCTGAGGGAATGCATGGAAGAGAAAGGCATTCATTTCTTTGGTTTCTGCATGCTGAGGGGGAAAGAGAGATGGAAATTTGGATTTGTTGTGAGGTTGGGAAACCTGAGAGCTAGTTAGCCAATTGTTGTGTGTTTCATATTTGGCCTAGGACCCGTCCTTGTGGATTCATATCCCTGGCTCGGGGGTGACTTGCAATGGAGAGTAAATGAACAAACAATGTCTATGGTTAGGAGGAATGTCATGGTTTGCATCCAGTTGGTGAATCTTTACTTGCAAGATAAGTGCTCTCTATGTTTTCTATGTAATGTATATTCCACTGTGTATTTAATTGCCTCTGAGATATGTATTTATAATGTGTCTATCTACTGGTTATTTGTTGTGCATGGAACATTGTTTATATCTTTTATGCTGTAGCATGGATCTTGATTAATGCATGTGGTTCTTTCATTCTTGATTACAGATTAAATGTTGTTAGAATTAGAGATCCGTTTAGAAGCGAGTTTTTGGAGTAGCGTGGCCAGCCTGTGGGTGGTTGGGTGCGTTACTAGATGTGGCATCACTAGCCTATGGGTGGCTGGGTATGTTACATGGAGCTCCGTTGGAAGCCAAGGATGTTGGAGATATTAACATGGACATCAGGAGAAGTATTAAATAAAAAAACCCGAGACTTGGAGAGATTGATCGAAGTACCCGAGGCTTTAGAGAAGTCTGAAAGGATCTGCTTGAGGGATTTGGCTTATTTTCCAGAGGGATGAGCCATTAGCATTGTGTCTTCCACAAACTGTTGATGCATAATGAGGTGGTCCTCGACATGGAGATAGAGGCCAGAGATTTGCTCCATGGCCACTGTTTCTTTGATGCTTCATCCCAGCTCTTCTACCATACGAATAAAGAGGAAGGTGGAGAGGGGATCCCCTTCCTAATGCCTCGTGAGGGGGAGAAAGGGTGGGAGGGAGAGCCATTGACAAGGATGGAGAAAAAAATGGAGGAGACGATGGAGACCACCCATTTGATCCAAGAACAAGAGAAACCAAAGGCTTGCAGGGTATGCTAAATATATTTCCAACTTAGTTTGTCAAAGGCTTTGGATAGGTCCATCTTTAGGAGCATGCCAAGGGACTTGGTGAGATTGAGGGAGTGAACAAGTTGATGCGCCATGATAATTCCATATAGGATTTTCATTCCTTCCACATATCCAATTTGTTTAAGGGATATGAGGGCTGGGAGCAGGGGTTTAAGTCAGTTAGCAATAAGATTGGTTATAATTTTATAGATGACATTACAAAGGGCTATGGGGAGAAAGTTTTTAGGATAATCAACATGATATTCCTTGGGAATAAGGGTGAGGAAGGTATAATTGAGGGAAGGAAGGAAATTGGAGTGAGAACGAGAGTCTTCCACCACTGCCCAGACGTACCATTTGATTGTTGACCAACAAGCCTGAAAGAAGTCTGTGGTGAAGCCATCAGGACTGGGAGATTTATTTTTTGGCATGTTGAAAACTATCTATTCTACTTCCTCAAGAGAAGTGGGGTGCATGAGGGCCTCATTCTACTTAGGGGAGACCAAATTCAGAATGTGTTGAGTGATATTCTGAATGGCAGTTCTGCGATCCTATTGCGGCTCAGAAAGGAGATTGTGGAAGTAGGAGGTGATTTTCCTTTCTATCTCCTTATGGTTAGTGAGGTTGTTGTCGTTGGCATATTTTAATTTGGTGATTCGGTTTTGGTGGTGACTTTGGATCATGGATTGGTGGAAAAACTTGGTATTTTTTTCCCCTTCCTTTAACCAACAAACTCGAGAGTTTTGCTTCCAAAGGACTTCTTCCTGGGAGTCTCTTTCGTGGAGCTGAGTTCAGAGGTTTTCTTCGTCTTGGACGAGTTGATCTATTCTTCAATTTTAAATCATTGTCTATTGGATGCGTTCCATTTGCTTCAGAATTTGTTGTTTGGCCTAAAAGATGTTGTCGAACTCTTCCTTGTTCTAGAGCTTAAGTTGTTGTTTTATGAATTTGACCTTCTGCTGGAATTTGTGCATTACTGAACGAGAGGAGGGGGAATAATTAGTTCACTAGTCAGAGATGCACTCTTGGAAGTTAGGATGCTTTAAACAAAAGATTTCAAATCGAAATGGACGGTTATTGGGGCTCCTGGGAATGTCAAGGTTTAGCTGAATCGGCCAATGGTCTTAGCCCCCCTGAGGGAGGATGGTGGCTGAAGGGTGGAGATCATAAAGTAGGAGCAAATCAAAGACCAGAAAGTGGTCAAGAGGAGAGGAAATTTGTTGCGGTCCATGTCGACGATTTTTCCAATTGAAGGAGCCATTGGGGGTTTCAAGTTCAATTAGGTTGAGGGAGCATATGGTGTCCAAGAAAACTTTTGAATCTTGCTCGAGCCATATGATGCCTCCCCATTTATCTAGGAGGGAGGTGATAGAGTTGAAGTATCCCCCAATAATTCAATGATCAGTAGAGATAAGGGGAGGGAGGAGGTTAAGAGATCCGAGGAAGCAAAGTTTATCAGGAAGAAGGTTGGGGCCATAGACATTGGTAAGGGTTTCCAAGAGCGAAGAACCAATGCACTGAAAGCGATCTGAGAGTGAGTGATTAGTGGAGAAGAATTCAAAGACATGGATTTCAGAGGGGTTCCACTAGAGTGATAACAAGAGAGCCGCACCAAATTCGAGATGTGGGCATTTGGTTTTTTGGATCATGATAACAATAAGTTTTTTAGAAATGATTCTTTTCTTGAGAAGCCGATGTTTGGTCTTTCCATTTAGACCTCTTATATTCCAGGAAACAACTTTCATGAGGAAGGTGGGTGGTTGGGTTGGAACTTATCTGTCATAAGGACAATTCGGCTCGAGTTAGCCAAGAATTCTCCCAAATATTTGATGAGATGCTTATTGGATCTCCTTCCTCTTTGGTGTTTTTGGAAGTAGGAGAGGGAGAGGTATTGATACCAAGAGAGGGGTTTGGGTTCGTACATTTTTCCTTCATATCTTTGAGGAAGCGATTTCGGACCAACACATCCTTGAGGAGCTGAACTTGCTTTTCCGGAATGGATTTCAGATCATGTTGTTTGCAGGCAATGGAAATGGAGTTGAGGTCCAGATCTCCCAGATCCATATCCTCACCATCATCTGAGTCTAATTGTTCAGGAGGTTCCTCTTTCATGACAATATCACCTGCTGAGTGGTTATTGTGTAATGGATCCAATTTTTTCCTGTGATTTTTTTTATCCTCCTCTGAGAGTTCTACATTTGGATTGTTGCTTTGAGGTTGGTCTCTGTGTGTCTGGATTTGATTACCTTCATCATCAGGTGGGAGGGTGGAAAAGGAGTTGTTAGTGGAAAATTTATTCTTGGGTGTAGGGGGATTGGGATTTCGTCTTGATTTTTTCTGGGAGGAGACATGCATGGACCCTTCAACATCATGGGTAGGGGGGTGGGTTGGCCGCAGGGGAGTTGGGGTTCAGAGGGAAGTAATAGAAGAGATGGTCATGGGAGTGACAATGGTGACAATGAAAGGGGGTGTGTTCATAGTAGATCATTTTGATCCAACCAATGTCGTGGTAAACCAGGGTAATGGATTCTAGGAGGGATTTAGTAGGATCAATATAAACACAAATTCATGCATAAGAGGTGTAGCAACTAGTTCTGGCGGATTCTAAATATTTGACAAAGGAACCTATGGTATTTTCGATGCCTTCCAAAATTTCCTTATCCCAGAATTCATGCGGCAGAGAATATGGACTTATCGAGACATGGGCCGCCATGAAATCCTTCTTCTCAGGGTTGAAATGTTCGGTTCAGGGTATGAAGTGCAGTCCTGCAGAGTTGAAGAAGTATGGGCCACCTTCGAAGACTTTGTCACGCTCCTCCAAGTTATAGAATATGGTTGTGAAGAACCCTTTAGATCCTAGTTTGAGGTCGATCTGTCCTTTTAGCTTCCGGGTTTTTTTTATCCACCAGTTGAGGACCTTCTCCGTTGGCCAAATACCCATAAACTTTCCTATGAAGGCATGATATTTCATATGTTGGATGAAGGGTGCTATGTGGTCAGTTTTCACCTCATAAGTAGGGTTTTCAAAGGATTTTGGTAGTCTTCCAGAGGTGACAATGGGATTGATGGCTTGGGTCTGAGGCGGGGGTTACTTATCGGTCAATAAGGAGGGAGCAGGTTGTGTTTACTTTCACAGGGAATATCGTCCATCAGTGGTTTGTGATTGCTCTGATGAAGTAGAGGGGTTAGCGTGGTGGCCATTGCGTTGACTTGCAATGATCTGACTATAGGATGGAGCTGAACTACCCCCTCCAACTGAAGCCATGGAGGAGAAGGGAGATGGAGGGTGCTAGGGTTTTAAGTCCAAGGTTGTTGCAGAGATATTTTACATATATTAAAATGAAAATTTATGAGTACTTAGTCATATTTAATTTTACCTTACCTCAATCTCTTCATTTCTTTTAACTCTCCTTTATCTCCACTACTATATTTTTATTTCTCCTCACTTATCTACTCTTTCTCTTATATTTGTTGCCTTCATTAATGACCCGCTCTATCCTTAATTTTTTTGACTTGCGTAGCCAATCCAATTTATTTTAATTCTCTTCTCCCATGATCTAGGTGGATATCGATGGCCACCCACCTTTTCCAACTCGCTCAAAACAATTTTCTAGCAATTTTGGCAATTTACTATTTTTAGCAGTTTTTAACTTCCGGGACCATTTTGAGGGCCTAAATAAAGGTTTTTCAGGATCGAGCTTCTCAATGATAACCAATGGCTCTAGTTGATCCCAAAAAATGAATCTCCTCAACGATACCTTTCCAACGGGCTATCGTGCACCTAAAACGAAGATCATATGCAAAAGTTACGACCTCGAGAAGTTGATGTACTAACTTACCCAAATGGGGCCCACATGACTTTTGGTGCTTCATCTCCTAGGGTTAGGTTTTTGGATGTATAGGTTTTTTGACATTCCTGTTTTTTGTAAAAATGATTTTAGATCCTCATTGTAACCATCTTCTTGTGAATGAGCGCAACCATCACATCTCTTCTCAGAGATAAGCCGCCACCATTCCAGCAAGCTTGTTTTCCACTGCATTTTACAGTTTCAACTTATTTCCTTATTGAATAGAAAACCCATTTTACTGTATCTCTTTTATTCTATGTTAATCATATTTTAATAATCTGTATTCATTTTCGTTTTTCTCTGCGTCAGCCAACAATTTCGACTGTCATACGACATCAAGCCCTTCAAAGACGAGGTATTGTTTGATGTTTATTTTGGGCCAACCTTATTTATGGAAACATCATGTTGTATATGAGTCTAGGCCTCGTAGTGTTATTATTACTTTGAACAGGAAATTGTACAGGATACCCGAGACAATCCCTCCTAGTGTTATTTCCTTGATCTCTGGCAAATAATGTAGGAATTTCATCTCTCAGACTGGGAAATTTTTCTTCTTCGTGATTCACTCTTAGAGTGAGAGAAAGATCACAGCCACATCAAGGGCCTCCACGACCGATCTCTCCACACAATAGAAGAAAGTGGATAAGGTCGTGGAAGAATACTCATATATATTTTCCTCTCCTACCAGGGTACCTATGCACTACCAGGTCAATCATCCCATTGATCTGACCCCAGGTGCACCGCTACCCAATGGGCCAGCCTACCACCACTCTCTATTAGAAAATGAGGATATCAAGAGGTAGATACAAGAACTGCTCCACAAGGGGCACATACATCCCACCTCATCTCCTCGTGGCAGCCCAATTGTGCTAGTGCAGAAGAAAGACCGGACCTGGCGACTCTGCATTGATTACCAGGCCTTGATTAAAATCACAGTCCAAAACCGGTACATGATTCCCCGAATCGATGACCTCCTTGATCAGGTCATGGGGGAGAAATACTTCAATAAGATTGATCTGAAGTATAGCTACCACCAGGTCCCAATAGAATAGACAGATGTATGGAAGACTGCCTTCAAGTCAAAAGAAGGTGTTTTTGAATGGTTGGTCATGCCCTTTGGTTTGACAAATGCTCCAACAAATTTTATGAGGATGATGGACGATATCCTACAACCTTTCACCAATACGTTTGTAGTGGTGTATATAGATGACATTCTCATCTACAACTAGATTTGGGAGAAACACTTGCACCATATTTAGCAGGTTATGCACACCCTGCAACAACACAAACTATATGCAAACTTGGAAAAATGCTCCTTCAGCATGGACAGGGTCCATTACTTAGGCTACATCATTGATCAACATGGTGTGCATGTGGATCCAACCAAGATCCAGGTCATCTGTCACTGGCCATCCCCAACCACACTCACTGAACTTCGGAGATTCTTGGGCCTTGCCAATTTCTATTGGAGGTTCGTGTTGGGATTCTCTCATATCGCATGTGCCCTCATCCAAGTAACTAGGGGTGGCGGTAAGGAAAATTTGTGTGGGGCCTGTCCCAACAACAATCCTTCGATGAATTGAATAAGCGTTTGTGCTCATCCCCATTACTTTCATTACTGGATTTGCAACATCCCTTTGAGATCAAGACAAATGCTCCAGACTATGTTGTGGGCACCATTCTCACTCAACACAACCACCCCGTGGCATATCATAGTGAGAAACTATTAGATGCTATCCGTAAGTACCCTACTTATGACAAATAAACGTACTCCATTGTGAAATCCTGCCACCATTGGAGACATTACATTCTTGGGAATGAGACGGTCGTCCACACTGATCACAAGCCACTACAGTTCATGCAGACCCAAGGAAAATTGCAGAATGACCGCCATCAGAAGTAGTCCACATACTTACAGAAGTTCCACCTCAACATCAAGTATTAAAAAGGAAGCACCAATCGAGTTGTTGATTGCCTCAGCCGACCTCCAGTCATGACACTCACCATGGTGCTAGACTCTTGCGGCCACGAGACCTATGGATGGCCCCACCTCTACGATATTGACCCTGACTTCTCCACCACCTACCAAATGTTGGGTGCCAACTCAATGGTTGCTAATTTCCATCTTTAATATGGGTTTTTGTGCCATCTGGGCTATCTCTGTGTTCCATCAAGCGAGCAAATGAAGAAGATTTGGGAAGCTCACTACAGTCGGGTGGCAGGACACTTTGGCGTCGAAAAGACAGTGGTAGTGATACAAAAACATTTCTACTGTGTTATAACCCTATAATTTATAGGATCAAATGGTGACTGAAATGTTATCTCTTTAAGTGTGTTTGTTTGTCAAATGATTTTCCATTCTGCAAATAATTTGAAAAAAAAAGAAAAAGAAAAGAAAGAAAAAGAATAAAAGAGGGCATAAAAGAAATTCAATAGAGACCCATGCAATAACAATGATTTGGTCCATATTGTCCAAGCATGGCCAAGTTCTTTTAAATTGATGTTGATAGGAGTAATGAATAATCTTGGCTAAACTGTTTAATATTAGCCAGGTGATTAGGTTAGCTAGTGAATAAATTTGACCAAACTGCCTAATCTTGGTCAGATAACCCCCAGGATAGAGTAATTTCTTAGTCCAACAATTTAATCTGGGCTAATTGTCATAGGTAATTAGGTTAGTGCATAGGGTAGTTTGCTTTATCTCAATAAAACAAGCATGATGATCAATGGTGAACCATATCTTTGAGGTTTAAAGGCTTGATGTTTAACCCCCATGGTGATAAAGACGGGGAAAGTTTGGGCCAACCCACAAAACACACTTATCCTAAGTTTCCGAGCAAATATGATTTTGTGCTCACCAAATAAAGACCGCGCACAGATGAACGACTGGAGAGCGGGCACCCAGATCTACGGTTGACAAGTCTTTCCAGAGCCCCCTCCAC
>ML805874.1:41470-79923 GCA_009831015.1 Picea engelmannii
CATGAACCAAACAATAGGATAACAACTATTCAAGGTTTGACAACAATATAACAGTGAAGAAGAAATATGAAAAACTGATACCAAAATGGAAAGGAACCTGTGATCTGTATTAGCAATGAAAATCTGAGTACAAAAGTGTATTATAGTATCCAGAATCGAACCCTTGTTTGATATCAAAACATGCATTTATAACCTCTTACAAACAGTTATACAGATCCTAAAAACATGGATCTGTATTTAATAAAAACAACTCAATTCTAACTAAACAACTTGAAATTAAAGTCTTCAACAACTAAACTAAATAGTCGAACTGTCTTTAGTCTCCAAAATCGCCATCTGCATCCTTTAGCTCTTAGTATCTGCAATGTGGTGAAAATAGCAGGACACCTGTATTTGACTGTTCAATTTCCCAATGTTTATGGTCGAACTCTTAGGAAATGGTTTTGCATGTGTAACCAAAAAATCCCTCGAATCCCTGATGTTGAACTTCTTGCATGCGATCTAATGGTCCATTGATACATTGGAATCTCTTCAGAACCCGTTTGAAATGAACTGTTGTGTTTTCGGCTTCAAAAATTAGTTTCCCAGCTTTCAACAGCGCAACCGTTTAATTTTTTCACGGGTTAGCTGTTGAAAGCTGTCACTTTCCACAGCTAACGGGTAATGAAATAATAGCCTGACGCTGTTGAAAGTACCGATTGCACACAAAAAGAGTTTTCACCTTCGAAATTTGATTTCAAACCAAAATCAGTGGGCATCCGATTTCTCACCTTGCATATTGACGGCAACTTGAGCAAGAACCTTAAGGTCTGGGTGAGGTTTTTGCCTCAATTTTTGTTTCAACCTCCTGATCTGCCTTTTCAGGCGTTTGGCAAGCCACCACAAGCTGTTGTAGTCTTTGGTGAGCTTTTTCTTCCTCTTCTTCTCTCTAACACTTTCCTTGGCCAATCTTTCAAATGCAGCATTTGTCTTGGCGAAGTTATCCGATAGCTTCTTATACCTTTCTTTAATCACCCGCTCCAAGACCTCTTGCTGGGCAATTACCTCTTTGAGATGTTTGATCTTCTGAGACTTATTTGATATAGGATTTTTTGATGATTCTCCCTGTTCTGTCTGATTGAAAGTTTCATAGTTCTGTGCACACTCAGCTGATTGCTCAGAACTCTTGATGACAGGTTGTTGGTCTTGCTTCTCAAAGTCTGAATCTGAATAAGGTAAGTTAAGTATATTATTCCCTGTACTCTGCTTTGTAGGATGCCCTGTATTTTGCTGTGTAGTCTGCTCGGTGGTCTGCTCAAAGTTCAACTTTCTCTTCAACCTGTGGGGCTTCATTCCAGATATTCTGTCCTCTGAAGGTCCTGGCAAGGCCCTTCTTCTTCTTGAGCTACTTTGAGGAGATGATTGTTTCATGGAACCCTTCACCTGTTCATTTGCAGTCTGATTCTGGGTTTCAAAACCTTCCCAGAACAGAAAGTGCTCCCAGCTCCTCCCCTGTTGTTTCAATTCTTCCAGGATAATCAATTTTATGAGGCCGAGGTGACACAGGGTAGTTTTCACGCTTAAGGGTTGAGCTTTAATCCTCTTGCATACCTTAGTCAGACTTTGATATAAGAAATAAGGCAAATTAATAGGGGTCTTACCTGTGAAGTGATCCAGTAGTTTAAAGTGGTACATCATCAATTTATCATATCTTCCCTCTGATGTAATGTACAATTGGATACCTTTGAACAATTCTTGCCATTCTTCATCTAGATATGAAACAAGCATACCTTTTCTCCATGCTTTATGTCTGTACCCCTCTTTCAAATAAACCCTGAAATCCAAATTTTTAGGAGCAGTGGTCTTAAACCAGCTCTGACCAGTTCTTGGCAATCCTATAGCTGCGACAATGATAGCCTCATCCACTTTGATTTCCATGGACCCGATGCAAGCTTTATTGCCATCGAAAGTCTTGGCGAAGGCTTCAGTTGTGGCCTGGTGGCACCCAATTTGTAATATTTCTACGAATTCCATACACCCTACATTTGAAAAATGCCTCTGGACCTCGGGATGTGATTGTAGAAAAGACAAGTTATCCAGTTCTCTCTTGAGTAGAGCGCCACTGCGTTTTCTCACCATTCTGCAGCTCGAAAAACTTGACAATTGTAACCCCTGTAACTGCCTAGTCGAGCCGAGGTTCTGCGCTGTTGAAAGCAGTTCGGGCTTCGGCTCTGTTTTGAAACAAATGAAAACTTCAACAACATTCTGGAAGCAATTCATGATATGAAACCATTGTTTGATTTGATGGTGTCAGGCCAGCGGTATCTCCTCTGTACCTGCATCACCGAACACAAACTTGCCATCCCAGATGTCATGAGCATTGAGCGTGGGTTCTGAACCGGATTCGAATTACAGTCATATCCTGACATGCGTAATTGAATTTGTATCATTGCCCACTCTTATCAGCACATGCCTTGGATTTTCCTGACGTGGGATGATCACATCATCATTTCTTTCAGTCGTGGATATCACGCACGTGATTCCCGCTTTTCTTCAACAACGGCCCGTGGAAAGCGCCTCTGTCAACTGCTCGCTTGCCAATTTCACCAGCGTGCGACCCCTTGGAAAACCCCTGTTAGCTGCGGAAAGTATGCACTTTCAACAGCGCACCGCTTTATAGAAGACACTCCTTAGCTGTGGAAAGTAATTACTTTCAACAGCACGCCACGTTATAAAAAACCGCTTCGTAGTTGTGGAAAGCATGTACTTTCCACAGAGCGCCACCCGCGAACTTGATTGTCGAACCTTTTGAACTTTACCACTTTCAACAGCGCACCAACTAAATGAAAAGAGCTCCTTAGCTGCTGAAAGTCGATACTTTCCATAGCGCACAATCAATTTTTCGACATACGTTAGCTGAGGAAAGTAAAAAATGAAAATTTTGGAAAGAAGACTTTATGGGTCAAATTATTTCCTTAAGACACACCAAGAACCTAATTTTTTCAGCTATAAAAACTCAAAAATGACTTGAGAATACTACCGATGGCCATGCTATCCATTACAAAATTCAACCAAAAGGACGATTTCATTTTAGGAGTTAACAGATACAACGAAGCCCTGCATAGCTCAACTAAACACAACCCCTTTCAGGTGGGGTTGGGATTCCAACCATTGGGCCCCATGGATGTTTCACTACCCCTGGTGACCACCTCGTTCCCTGCTCCACTAGAAGTTGACAAAGCCACCTGGTTCATTGATAGGATCCAACACATCCTCCAACAGGTTCAGGATATTCTATGTAAGTCTAATTCCAAGTACAAGTAGTGCCATGATCAACATTGGGTGCCACATAAGTTTCAGGTGGGAGACAAATTTTGGTTGCACTTGCAGAAAGAATTCCTTACAGGGCCCCATCGAAAGCTTTGCCCACTTCGTTATGGGTTGTACACCATCACCAAGGCTATGGGTGACAATTATTTTGAGCTCAACATTCCCCCTTTCCTTGGCCTGCACCCAGTCTTCAACGTGGCTCTCCTTCGACCATATTTCCCACCATTATTGGACACCTCAGAGATAGCAGAGCAGTTGACACAAATAGAGCTCAAACCAGATTGCATGCAATAGGAATCCAATGATCATATTGTGGACACACAAATCAAGGGCACTCGACAACAAAGGATCCAACTTTATCGAGTCGTCAAAGCAGGGCAACTCCTGCACCAAGGCAAGTGGCTCACCCAGGGCCAAATTCAACAGAAATTTCCTCATCTGATGGGGGAACTCAACGCAATGGAGACCATTTATTCCTAAGGAGGGAGGATTGATCTAGGTGGATATCGGTGGCCACCCACCTTTTCCAACTCACTCAAAACAATTTTCTGACAATTTTGACAATTTACTATTTTTAGCAGTTTTTAACTTCCGGGGCAATTTTGAGGGCCTAAATGAAGGATTTCCGGGATCGAGCTTCCTAATGATAGCTGAAGGCTCTGATTGAGCCCCCAAAATGAATCTCCTCGACGATACCTTTCCAACGGGCTAGTGTGCGCCTAAAACAAAGATCATATGCAAAAGTTACGACCCCGGGAAGTTGATGTACTAACTTACCCAAACGGGCCCCACATGACTTTTGGCGCTTCATCTCCTAGGGTTAGGTTTTTGGATTTCTAGGGTTTTTGAAATTCCTTTTTATTGTAAAAAGGATTTCAGAGCCTCATTGCAATCATATTCTTGTGAATGAGCGCAACCGTCACATCTCTTCTCAGATATAAGCTGCCACCATTCCAACAAGCTTGTTTTCCGCTGCATTTTACAGTTTCAACTTATTTCCTTATTGAATAGAAAACCAATTTTACTGTATCTCTGTTATTCTGTGTTAAGCATCTTTTAATAATATGTATTCATTTCGTTCTGCTCATAAAATACAAATCATCCCATTTAATATTTTCTCCAATATTAAAATCTTATTTTTCTAGTTTTTTTTTTTTTTGTAAACTAGAGGAATCCGACAACGATGATGGTATCGTACTGGCGTGACACGAGGTTGAATCCCATCAGTTTCGACTATAACCCCTAGCAAGAACCACACCGCCCGCAAGCACGACCTACGGTTAAGTCGAGGCTTGAACTCGTGACCTGCTTAGCAGCACGAACGCCTTAGCAGCATGTCAACTGACCACTAGAACAAACCCCTGCGGGCTAAAATTTGAAGGAAATGGGGGTGGGATTTGATCCACTTATGTGTACACGGGTCACGATACCATTTAATATAGTATCTATGGGTGCAACCACACATTTGACCACTACCTCAAGGTGCCCCCGTGGCTCCAAGTAAGGCCCTCACGAGAATTGAACCTTGCCCAACGGTGAAAAACTCCTTGCTTTCCACCATTGGATCCAACCCCTTTGGGCTTTATTTTTCTAGTTAATAAATCTTATATATCCTTATTTTATCCTAAAATATATAACTATCTCACCTAAATCCCCTTCCTCCCCCTTTCTTGATTACTTTAATTTAAATTTTCTCGGTCTCTCTCTTTCTACTATTAACCCCTTTAAAAATTCTCATTTTTATTATTAACTCTCTTCATTGATCTATTCCTTCACTAATCCTTTCTTCATTTAAACATTTTTTTTTCTTTACCTTTTTCCATCATTTTATAATCTTACACTTTGTTCATTACCCTTCACTTTCATGGATTAATTTAATTTAATTTTTATTTTCAAGTCAACCTTCTCACTCCTTCACACACAATTTTAATCTAGAATTCTCTCTAACATTATGACTACTGTGAGCATACTCAAATGATTTTTAATTAACTAAAAATTAATTACTAGTGCACCCATCAATCAAGGAGAATAAAGAGGAATAAAGAATTCAAATTCAAATAGAAGTGTGGGAAAATAAAAGTAGGCTTGGGAGATATCAATAAGGGTTAATAATTAACAAGATTAGTAACTACATGTGCACCCACTCAAATAGGAAAAGAGGCAAGGAGACATCTACAAGTGAAAATAGGAGATGTAGTAGTTGAGTGAAAATAGGAGATGTAGTAGTTGGGTGAGAATTAATCACCATTTTATATTTTTAAATAAGGAATTACTTGTCCACTTGTGCATGTGAGTAACACATGGGTGGGTGATTAAAATGTAATTAGTAAAATAGAAAATTGCATTTATGCATGAGATGGACAAGTGGTCGAGCCACAAAACCTATAAAATCGAGTCTTGGGCTAGTAGACTCATACTTTTGCACTCTAATGTTATATGGTTGTCATAATGCTAAACTTTCTATTAGTGATTGCTGAAGAGTTTGCTCTTCCTCTCAAGCTTAGCAACTTCACTCTCTTCTCATTTTGCTAAATTGGTACCTTTTATACCATTGTGGCTAGAGGGTCCTTTGGGAAGAAAAGTATCCATTGGAATTAATAAGGTGGTCAACCAATAGACTATCTAAAGATCGACAAATTGACACAAGGAAGGAATCAAGATTGTAACTCAAATGTACACATATCAAAAGACAAACTACAGTAATTATTGAGAAATTTATTTCTAAATATAATTTTTAATTATCAAAAGGAATGCAAATGTTTAGTTTGTAGTTTCATATATATATATATATATATAAAATATATATTATTTTTTCTCGAAAAAGAATACAAGAAACTCTCTAGTATTTTTCCAATATATAATATATATATTATATATATATATATATATATTAAGTGGAATAATTCATACACTACCTTTTTTTTTATAATAAAAGAATGCTACTGCGACTTGTAATTTCCTATATAAGACAAGAAGAAATAAATTTAGGCAAGTTGTTTATTACACCGCTTTTAAATTATATTAAACGACTCTTAAATTCCTATATAAGACAAGAAGAAATAAAAATTATATTATATTAAGCCACTTGTAATTTCCTATATAAGACAAGAAGAAATAAAAATTGGGCAAGTTGTTTATTACACCTCTTTTAAATTATATTAAACGACTTGTAAATTTCTATATAAGACAAGAATAAATAAAAATTGGGCAAGTTGTTTATTACAGCTCCTTTTAGTATAGAAAGAATCAACAAATCTTGTACATGAAGCCATAGTAAGAAAGTTGTATATTAACTTGACATGGATCACCTTTAGGTCCATTAAAATTATGATCTTGGATCACCTTCCCTTAATATTTATTTGGTCAATCAAAACTCAAATATGTATCCTGAAATATTTCATATAATTATTTCGTGATTGATTATCATCATTACAAGTCTTAAACTAGATTCCTTAAAAGTTTTGTGATAAATAGATATCACAAACTGACTTCATGTATTGGTATTATATTGTTGAATTACAATATAATAGGTATGAAACAATATATCGAATTGTGTTAATTGTTATGCATTAGTTTGAAACTTTAAATTACACACCGTTTAATAATGTGTGCGTTATATATCTATAAAATGTTTACATTATGTTTTGTTTTTCAAAATACAAAGTTACATTAAGTTTAATTTATTACAATCTTGGATGGGGTGCCACGTAGCCTGTCCCCGATCCAAGTTATAAATATGGTAGGTTGTCGTCTTTTATCTCAGTCTTGAATGAAGGGCAACCATTACTGCCTGCAGAGAAGGGGAGAACAACTCCCTCGCGTGAGGCTTATGGCAATACCAAGGTGTAATGGCAGAGGTGGGATGAGTACAGTGGTCATGTCGGGCCTAGGATTATCTCTCTCGCTCGGATGGGGTTGGCTCTACTTCTCTCTCGTGCTCCACCACCCTGGGCGCTCTGAGAACGAGACCTACAAGCAGTGGATTTTCATCATGGTCACCCAGAGAATTTCAGTCCTCCTGGCCTAGCCATGCCAAGGGAGAGGAGCAAGCCAAGGCGCGGCCCAGCTTAGTATAGTTTAGAAACCCGACAGAGATGAGTCCAACAGCTGGAACACGCCCTGTCCATGGCTCAGAATCAACGCTTGAAGAAGCCAAGAACCACGCCAATGGCTTATGTCAAGGAGGAGATCCCGGAGGAACCCATCCAGGTTCCTATGAAATCTCTCCTCTTCACAGTTCCAGATGATTTGTAGTTCCCCAACCATAACACAACGAGCATAAGTGCCTAGGATGCCATGGGAGGGGCCACCTGTATATTTGAGGAGGAATTCCCTGTGGAATTCCTTTGTTTGGATTCAATTGTGTCAATTCAGGACACCGACAACCAAATTGGGATAGAGGCAGAGGCGGTCAAGGCAGTGGAGGTCATGGGCACTACGCAGGAGGACATGGGTGTCACGGTGGAGGGCCACCCAGTCTTGGTGCCTCCACCGCTCACTATTCTCCCTGAATTTTACCCTGCTCTGCCACCTTTCTTCAACTCGGAGCAACTCGATCTCATCTTCAAGCTAAGGAGCTAGATGGCGGACTAGATACACCAAGATACCCTCATGAGTCAGCGTATCAACATGCTTTATGCTGCATTTTCGAATGCACCGAAAACTCAGTGTTGCTCGACATGTGCAAAGCCTTTCGTGCTCCAGCCCAAGGACGACCCTTTCATCGGAGCTCCAGACGACATACCCCCAAGTGCTAATGTGTAATTTCTGGTTCTTTTCCATGGATACCTCGCACAATCTTTGCCAAACTCTTTGTACTGGGATGATGCAATTCTACAATTTTTTTCTCTTTTTTCAGTTGATAGTCTATCTTAGATGCATAGAACAATTCTGTAAGAACATGAATTCACCACCTTCTCTTGTTTCCATATGGCAGGGCAGATGGAAGATAGTTATTTTGTCTAAAAGTATCACAGTCTGCCACTTGTTCTGGTTTTCGCTAATTTGGCGGAACAGGTGGCAGACTGATGACATGTGGTATTTTTGTACTATAAAAGCACAATAATAAGAAACACCCTTTTTATTTACAAAAAAATAAAAAATTATTACAATAATAATAATAATGTTGTTTTCAAGTTTCCGTGGTGAGGATTTTCAGAGTTGTTTTCCAGATAATCCACAGTTGGTGTCATTTTTGTTGTCATCAATGTTTCGAATCCGAATCAGGATTCATCATCAGGACTAATCGTCGATAAATTATTTAATAATAACCTATTTAATAATTTAGATAAATTATATAAAACAACAAATAATTATCACTTATGTTACTTGACACAATTTACACAATTTTTTTGATGCAATTTTGCTCAATCCAGGTATGTATATTTGAGAGGCCAAAACTAGGAGAAGTCTTATGATTCTCCAAACAACCTATTTCATTATGGAAATCATGAGAGTTTGTTCATATTTAAACAATGTTGATTTTCTTCTTTACACGAGTCAAAATAGAGAGATACTTTTCATCTTCTAGATTAGGGTCGATCACCTCCTTATAATATCTTAATTTTCTTTTATCCTCTAATTCTTTATCACATCAAAATTTCTCCTTAAATTTAGATGTAATAATATTTTTTATATTATCGTTATTTTGCAAAGTGATCTCTTCCTTGATTCCCCAATTATTTAGCCAAGACTTCACATCTTTATGCCAACCTTGCTTGAGTTGCAAGTGATTTTGATTGGAGTTTGAAATAATCTTAGGAAGTCCATTGTATTCCATGTTGTTTTTCTTGTTCTTGTACATTAGGTACCTAGTCATAGCCATGCTCTCAATGCGGGGAAAACTTGATTTTATGAGGCAGATAGGATAGGGTTTACTGCCTTTATTTTTGAGATTACAAGTTATAAAACACTTTTAAATTTGCTCTATCTTTTTTCATGATTCTCTATAATATTGCAACCCCAAAATTCATAACCATATAAAACTTTAATAAATAATTAAATTTTTATATGATATTGTTATTTTTAAAAATCATTTTTCCTCCACCCAAATAAGAACTCAAATCATATGCAATGTGAAAAAATAATAGTTATGATAGAAGTTGTATAAACAAGATGTTAATTTGACAAACTTCCTTGTATAATTACGTAGGAGATAAGACAAACTTCCTTGTATAATTAATTAGGAGATAACATAGTGTGAGACTTACCTTGATGTTATTTGTATTTTTAACTTCAAATAGACACTTGATTGTTTCTTAAAATAAATACATATAATTATCCTTAAGACAATTATATATTAAAAAGCAATAAATACATATAATTATCCTTAAGACAATTATATATTAAAAAACAAATAATGGGCATGAATCATGTAAAATTATTTAACGCAGAAAGAATTCAAATACATATTTATTTGAACATGCTTTACCTTTGGTTCTTCTTCTTCTTTCATGTTAAGGTAGTTCATAATCGATTTCCCAAGATCAACACCGTGAGAATCAATATACACAAAAAAGGCTCTAATAAAGTACACACTAAATGGAAACAATTACAAACTAATTTTACGATTAAACAACTAAATTCAATCTTTGATGAAGTGCAGTTTCACAAGGTAATAGTGTCAAGGAATTCCTTGCATGTATAAATAAGGGAACTCTAAGAACAAGTGTCACAATAATAAAAGTGTCACTATGGGTACATAATATATCAATTAACAATTATTGGAGTATATCTGCAACATGCAAGCAAGCACACATAATAGGGAACAAAGGAGGTAAGCGTATGGGTATATGAACAAGTGTAAAGAAATTTTTATTAAGCTAGAATCATTTCAAAATTTCTACCAACAATCAAAACTAAAAGTGCCTCATAATTGTTTATCTAGAGAATTCATAGCAACTATATAAACATTCTTATATAAGTATATCAATATAAATTAAAATTAAAAGCGCCTCATAATTGTCTATTTAGAGAATTCATAACAACTATATAAACATTCTTATACAAGTACATCAACATAAATCAAGCATATAGAATTAGCATTGTTTTTAGGTTAAGTATGACAAAAGAAAAAAAAAAAAAAGGATTAAATTTCCTTTGGATTAGGTTGCAAGTTTTGAGGGAGGAAAATGAGGGGAGGAGCCGAAGGAGCAGGATGGCGAATTTTGAATTTACCTTTGGTGGGATAGTCGACTGCTATCAGGTTTGAGGTTTCTGTTCCAGGCTTCACAGTTAATAATGGATGCAGATACTTCTGTCGGGTTTACATTTCTAGTTTACTTATTGATACTAATCTAGGAGTTAGTCACATAAGGTATTTTTTAGGTGACTGTTCTCCCTTTCCTGTTATTTAGCGAGGTTTCCTTACTTAAGGTATTGACTGTTTTGGAGCAGGTAGTGGGGTCAGTATTTTATCATTATTTCCTGTCAGTATCCTCCTTGGTATCAGTCTGACCCTGCCGACTTTCGATCCTTCTTCTCTATGGTTATAGCCTCTTATAATTTTGTTTTAGCCTAGATTTAGTTATGGAAGCACGTTTCTGGCGGTAGTTGGAGTGTTATAGCCTCTTACCATAACTTAGCTGAGTGCCTTGCCGACCTTTTTGGAGGTAGTTGGAAGAGATGTCAGTGGCTCTTCAGCTTAGTTTTTGTTACTCTATCTTTTCTAGGTCACTATGATAACCTTGGATTTTTTATTATTTCTCGACAGTTACCGTATTTAGGATTTAGTGAAGCTCATAGTTGGTTTAATTGCCTTAAGTAGCCTATGTGACTATTGACTCCTTAGTTTATCATCCTCTATTACTTGTTGTAATGTGGTGACACCTGCTTAGTGGAGTACTAGTGGAGTACAGGTGGCCATTGATGGCTCCTATTGAATTGGCAACATTGAATATTAAAGTCAGAGAATTGATGGGAGAGGCGGATGAAATATTATGGCAGGAGGCAGGACTCTTCTCTGCCATTGATAACATGTGGAATAAAAAATCATTACACTCTTCTTCTATTCCAAGAGAGTCTGCACCATATGTTCGGCTTTTTGGTAAGAGCCTTCACTGTGAAAAGGCATAACTCTACCATTCTCACAGAGATACTCTACCAAACTTATTAAACCTTGAGATGGAATCTCATAGGTTACCCACCAAAAGACACAAAGGTTTTTTGGATAGTCAGGAAGGTTCCTTCGGTGTTGGGAGGAGGGCCTTTAAGAAACCATTATCTTCTCGCAAATATAGAAGGCAATGGAAGTCGAACAAAGTTACGAGGAGATTGGTTCTTGCCTCAGATATTGGGTTGGAGGAGACGTGTAGGATGGCACTTTGCGATTTGGTGGGAAGATTTAATTATGGGAACCTACAGAAGGAAACCCTTACAGACTGGCTCGATAAGGCATGGAACCCACTTTTAGGATACGTCTCTGAGATCTACTACCTTACTAAAGGTTGGTTAGGGTTCCTTTGCAGATCTCCTGAAGATGCCTCGCTACTTCTGATTTTTTTTTTTCTTAATGGCGGTAACAGTTTAATGATCAAAATATGGCGCATAGCCTTTGATCTCGTTACAGAATATTTCTCACAAAGGCATTTCTGGGTTCTTTTTTCCAGGGTTGCCTTGGAATTTATGGAATAAAGGTGCGCTTCAAGCCATTGGAAATTCTCTAGAGGTTTTTCTTGCGGTTGATCCAGAGTCACTTGCTGCGGGTACAAGGAAGATTAGTAAGGTTTTAGTTGGAATGGATATCCACCAGGGTCTCCTGGAGAACTTGGAGATCGAATGGAGGGGGCGCCGCTCAGTCCAACGTTTAGACTATTTAGGAGTGCCATTTAGGTGTAGTTTGTGCAGAAGCACTGCTCACTTGTGGCGCGACTGTAAAGGCACTGTTGAATCTGAGGTAGAAACCGAAGACTCCTTAATAGAATACGTCACCAAAGATTCTTCACAGGACACAGGCTTCTATGGTCCAGATCCTTTTCCCCTAGTGCAGGAAGATGGCATCCTATCAGACTTTATGGAGACGATTGTGGGTAAGTTAAAAAAATACTGTCCTATTCTTTTTTCCACTCTATCTTTATTGGAACATGATGCCTTAAACTCTTCAAAATGGTTGGGTTACTCGACAAAAAATGTTGACTTTTCTTCGGTGATTGGTGGGGAGGTTCATGTTAATTCTAGTCAACCTGATTTGGGTCAAGAGGATTTGACTACTTTCCTTGTTTCTCCTTCGGGAGGGGTCCCTTTGTATTCTCCTCAGCTTGAGAATCAAACAATAGATGCCATTCCTATGAATCTCTCCTCAGACCCTTCAGGTACTTTGACCTCAGAACCTGTTTCGGGGTCCCTGCCTCCACTACTGAGTGACCCTTCTTTGCTTCTGAGTTATCGTGAACCTGAGGATGACGAGTCCACCCTATCAGATGTTCTAGACTCCTTCCTACATTTTATTCGAGATCAGGATTCATTAGTCAAACTTATAGTATTCATGGGAAAGTCCATTTTAAATCCACCTTCTGTGCTCGAGGAGGCTAGCACTTCGCGAGAGTCGACTGTTGGGTCTGGTAAGGAATTTGCATGGTCCCGCGGGTTGGGCATAGAGCTGTAGCCTAAAAAAACTAGAAGTGCGTGGAAAAATTCAGCTGTCAGTTCAACGTTAGATTCACTTACTCCTTCTAATTCAGAGGGTGGGGCACTTAGAGCAATGAAATCCCTTGCGCAGGCAAAGTAATGATCTGTCTCTCACTCAATCTCAGAGGGATTGGAGACACCCTGAAAACTACCTCAGTAAGAAGTGTTCTCGATAAAACACAACCATATATTGTTTTTTTACAAGAAACTATGGTACATTCAGAAAAAGCTAGATTGTTTATGAGTTCACTAAGGCCTTGTTGGTATAGTTGTGTTGTTAGCTCTGTTGGAACCTTCGTTGGATTGTTAGTTTCATGGGATCCAAATGTTTTTGAATTAACCTCTTTTCTCACTTGAGGCAAGATCTTATTGACAATATTCATTATAGCAAGCAAAAGGAAAGTTTATTTTCTAGATGTGTATGGGCCCTGTTCGGAGCTGAAGCAATTTTTGAACCAGGTGGCAGACTTGGGCTTATTAACAAAACATAATCTCATACTGGCAGGGGACTTCAATTTAACCCTTTCTTAGGAAGAGATCCGGGGAGAAAATTCCATTGTGGGACATTTTTCTAGTTATTATAAGTCCTTTTTCCAAGAGAAACGTCCTATTGATTTGGTCCCGGACAAACTTGTTCCGATGTGGAGAAAAAAAATATTTGGTGTGGATCAGATCTCAAAAAGACTGGACCGATTTCTCATTGCAGAGGATTTACTTTTAGGGATTGGAATTTACAGGTCCTGGTTTGAATATCCATACATTTCCAACCAGGCCTCGATACTTCTTTAGCTGGAGATACCTCCAAGGTACAAAGCTTTCCCTTTCAAATTCAATCCGCAATGGCTTAAGGAACAATATTTTCAGTTGCTGGTTCAAGAGCTCTAGAACGATAGTAAATATCTCAAGGAGGAAGGTAAACAAAAGAGAGTCCTCTGGAAATTAAAATACCTTAAGGATAATACTAAACAATGGCAGAAGCACATAAACATTCAGTCAAATGCTACATTAATGGGACTGGAGTTGGATATTACAACACTCTTATAGGAATCAACAAAAGCTAGTTTCATAAGAGAGAAGGAATTCTTATTAAAAACTAAGGAACAAGAAATAAATAGGACGATAAATGAAAGCGAAGAATTATGGCGCCAACGTAGTCGGGCCATATGGATCCGGAGTGGAGATAAAAAAACTAAATTTTTTCACAATTCCACAAACTTCAGGTGAAATAAAAAAAATATTTGGGATATTATAGATGATGAGGGGCACATTCATAAAGGTTATAAGAATATCGAAGCCAATGATTTATACTATTTCAAATGTTTTTTCAAGGAGAATTTGAATCTTCCTATATCAGAACAAGTTAAGGTGGCGGAAAAATTCCCCAGAATGTTGACAGATGAAGAAGCAAAGATTATATTCTCACCAGTGAAGTTAGAAGAAATAAGGGATATACTAAAATTATTTAAGGTTGACAAGAGCCATGGCCCTGATGGATGGACCGTGGAATTCTTCGTGCACTTCTTTGATCTTGTTGGGGAGGATTTACTAAATATGGTTGAAGAGTCAAGGTAGAAAGGAAAAATTACAGGTGGTATCAATTCAACCTTCATCGCATTAATCCCCAAAGTCAATAAGCCTCTATCCTTTGGGGATTTTAGGCTAATCTCGTTATGTAATATCTGCTATAAAATAATTTCAAAAATTATAGGAAACAAGATCAAGCCTTTCCTGTCCAGCTCGATTTCGGAGGAGCAACTAGGTTTTTTAAAAGGGAGACGTATTCAGGATGCTATAGGAACTGTACATGAGTGCTAACACAACATAAAACACAAAAAATTAAAGTCTTTAGTATTAGAGATGGATTTACAAAAATCTTATGACTGTGTTAGTTGGGATCTATTGAGAATGATACTTATCACAATTAGTATGGGTACTAAGATGACAAGCTGGATCATGAGTTGTGTGGACTCAACAACTTTCGCCATACTAATTAATGGAGAGGCTACAGATTTCTTCAGAAGTGGAAGAGGCTTGAGGCAAGGCTGCCCTTTGTCACCCTTACTCTTTATTCTAGTGATGAAAGGCTTAAGTATTTTACTAAAGGAGAGTCAAAGTGAAGGAAAGATGACAGGTATTAATGTCTATAGATCAATAAAAATCCTCCATATCTTATTTGTCGATGATGTTATCATTATGTCAAAGGCGACTTTGCAGGAATGGTGGGAGATAGACAAAAATTTAAAATCCTTTTTCTTAGCCTCAGGCTTAGTGATAAATGTTACCAAATCTACTTTCCATCAAGCAGGGTTATTGGAGCTGGAGACAACTCCCTTCAAGTCTTTGTTCCCCTTTAACTTTTCTAATCTGTCTTTGGGTTTTAAATATCTAGGTTTTTACATGAAAGTTGGCCCTCAGTGCACAGTGGATTGGTCATGGTTTATTCAAAAAATGGAAAAAAATATAGATAATTGGTGTTACAGGTGTTTATCATTGGGAGGCAGGCTCACTTTACTAAAGGTTGTTTTAGAGAGTCAACCAGTATATTGGTTATCTTTAGAAATAATCCCCTGCTCTGTTATGAATACTTTGAGGAAAATAATGACAATTTTTCTTTAGAATGGGAACCGAGACACAAAGCACTATCATCTTTCCAAATGGGATTTGATTACTATACCAAAGTGCCATGGGGGATGGGGTCTTCGAAATATCAAGGATTTTAAACTTGCTTTGGTTGTGAAATCTCTCTGGAGGGTTTTATTCAGTTCAAGTATTTGGCACCGTGTTATTAAAGATAAGTACCTTCCACACTCAAGCATTAAAAATTGGTTCAGATCCCCCACATTTCAACAAAAGTCAACTTCTAGCATCTGGGGTGGACTCATAAAATCAATACATCTAATCAATCATTGGTTTAGTTGGAACCCTGGTTCGGGTCAACTCATAACAATTGGGGAGGATAAATTCTTGGTATGGGGAGCAAATCCTTTCTTTCAACAAACTTGATTTCGGCCCTTCACTGTAGGAATATATTTTCTCCGGCGCTGGCTTTGAATTTGATTGATAGATCAATTACCACTGTACCTTGGCTCAACAATATTGAAATAGGCCTTTCTGGCGTTCTTTCCACATAATGGGATTTATACAGAAAGGATTTAATTGACTCGAGAGCTTATCTTCAGGCTCACGAAGATACCTTATTATGGACTGGTGGTGATATGTCTGGGGTCCCTAGTGTAATTTTTTTTTATTTGGCGATACTATCAACTAAAAATTTGAACATTCTCGGTGGATGGAGGAGAACAATTTGGCATTGGGAAATTCAATTAAAAATTAAGCTATTCATATGGTTAGCTTTGGAGGGAAATATACTCACATGGGATAACCTCCAAACTAGAGGAAGAGAAGGTCCTAGTTTTTGTTATTTATGCAAAAACGATTCAGAAACCATAGACCATTTACTCATTCACTGTACTTTCACCAACTCGGTTTTGGAAAAGGTAAGACTCTCACAAGGCTATAAAGTATTATGGGCTGGTATCACTTTGACCGATTTCTTTAAGAGTTAGATCGAGGATAAATATGTCCCTTCGACGATGGCTGCTTAGATTTGCTGGTACATTTGGATAGAGAGGAATCGAACCATCTTTGAGGGATGCACACCTACATTTATGGCGGTTTACTACAAAGAATTATCTCATCCTGTTGGAAAAGAAACAAAAAGGAAGGATAAACTACCAAGAAGAATTATGGTTCAAAAGAAAATCAATACCTCAGTTGCATATTTTGACAGGGAAACCCAACAGGATGGCTATTGTTGCAGAGTAGGTGGTGTTTTAAAATTTCCAGATTATACTGTCATTAGATGGACATTTAACTGTGGTCAAGGAACTAATAACAAAGAAGAGCTGCTGGGGGCTTGGGCAACTCTTAGGTTGGCTTTACACCTATCAATTAACCACTTACAAATTTTTGGAGATTCCAAAGTTGTGATCGAATGGTTAAAAAAAAATGGCAGTCTTCATTCTTGTGCTATAGAGGGATGGAAAGAAAGGATTAGAGCCATGGCCAGTTGTTTTGAATTTATCAGTTATGATCACATTCCCAGAGACTTCAATTCTGAAGCTGATTTTCTATCCAAACAAGCACTTGGAGTTCTTGAAGGTGCCATTACATACTTTCTGTGGTACAATGACATGACGAGGGAGAAAAAACATATAAAAATCTATTAGCCTCACTTTTAGTTGTAATATTTTTCTCTTTTTGAACTTTGACTTGTCAGTTGTTTACCTTGGACTGCTTTTTTGCGGTTATTTTAATTGTCAGTTTAAGATTAAGAGATGGTTTGGGATAACTCTCTCAGTATATTTATTTTTTTTGGTTATCTTTCTATGAAGGACGATGTAATATTAAAGATCATGTTTATGATCGTGTAGATCTTGATCCAGGCACATTTTGTTGAAACAGAGTTGTAAAATAATTATATTTTTTTAATATAATTGAGATAATTTTTCTATTGGAAAAAAAAAGTGTGACAAAGAAAATAAATAAAGATTTAATCATGCATTTTCCTTTAAAATGATTTTCCAACTTCTTGAAATGATAGAATAATAGTTTCATAATTTTTGACATGTATAAAAAGAAAGATTTATAAAAGGAAATTAAGATGGTGCAAATTGCATATTACATTTACTAAAAATATATAAGAAATGATAGATAGTATTTTTCAGATATATGTAAAAAAACTAGTGAGAGATTTAAAACTTAACAAAAATCTTAAAAAGAAAAATGCCACCAGAAGCTTAGGTGCACAACACAGAAATCGTAGTACACCAAGCTAATTTATATAAGTTTCCCTTGCAAGAAGGTAACAACTAAATGAAGATTGAAAGGCCATCTACAGAGTCTATAAAGGATAGGGAGCAAGGAAAATAACTCTACAAGCCTCTTTAAAAGTGAGACAAATTTAGGAAAGATTGACAAGGTAGAGAGCATTTTGAAGATTGAGAATAGGATTTTAGAGGTTGAAAAGGCCAAGAGGGGCCAATTCAATGAAGCAGGTGGTATAGAAATCCATAATAGAGAATAAATAATCCATTAGTGTCTGAATGAGGTATCATTAAGAATAAAGAGCAATGTTGAAGCATGGGAAAAGATTTCTTGGATCATTGAATTGATAAAGGGACAAATACAAACTGAACCACATCAAAGAAGACTACAGTAAGATAAAATAGATGGCCTGAGAGATTTTAATGGTGATGGATACAAATGTAGAAGTGACATTCATATCAAAAGATTCAGAGGAGAAAATATTATGTCTTCTATCCCTTTTTCATGCTTGAAGAGGTCATCTAGGTTCCTTTTTGTTTTGTATTTAAAATATTTGAGGTTCTAGCTATTAATGAATCTATAGCTGGCAAAAATAATTGTATCAAACTATAAACATTAACATAGATAATCATACATTTATAAATCCACAATTTCATTTTATTATTTTAGTAATTTAAAAAAAACATTGTTACCAATAAGAAGCTACTTTTTTATAGGATTAATCAAACCAAGAAACAATGACATAACAAGGAAGTAAAGAATTGAAGTAACTTCAAATCGGTAATTGTATTTAATTGTTTTGTAGTCAAAGAGGATAAGCACCTTCCATTTGAGATATCATTATTGCACAGTTTACAACACCTTGCAAGCATTTGTAAACATCTTTTAAAAAGCTATCTCGTAATTTATCTTGTGTAGCTTCAAAATCAAGGCATAAAATCCATGTGTTATGTAATAACGCATTTGTAACATCTCACAACTTATTCGAGGGACATTACAGTGTAAAATACTCATAAAAGAAAAAAAATTACGTTAACTAATTTAATTCATTTGCAGTTAACTTGTTTCTTGTAGCTTTCAACTATGAATAAAAATAGATTTAGTTATTGTCTAGAACCATAAAATATATGCATCTACATCATGCTAATAATCAACATGAAATGCATCTTAATCATTGACACAACAACATATAAATCATTCCTAAATACACAAAGTTCATGCACAAAAAATAACTCATGAAATAACACAAAAACAAGATAAAACACTTATCTTTAAACAAGAGTTGTGCAACCCGCTACTTGGGATGGATGTTCCACCCAACCATAGACCGTCTGTCCAAAATCTCAATGGCCATTCACCCTCGAGCTTGGGCTATTAATCCACAAAAGAGGGTGGTCTCTCACAATGCACTCACAACTCATAAAACCAACAACCCACTAATATCTTCCTACAACTATCCTGATTTTCCACCAGCTCTCTTCCTCTTAACCTGCCCAACCCAAGGAATGTACCCCTTCAATGATCTCAGTCTCTCAGGCATCTCACTCATTTATCAGGGTCTCTCTTGCACAAGTAACCATGAATATCTCAGTTGGGAACGCAAGGGAACTTGCTGCTAGGAAAACTACCAACAAAACACAACAACCACTTGTTTTTTTAGCGCAACTCACTCAAGAGTTCACTCTTTAGGCCTAAAAACCCGACTCTTCAGTTTCCAGCTCCAATTACACTCCAATACGCTCCAACTTTCTCTATAATTCACCCTCCATCGTTGCACCAGCTCTAAGCTCTCTTTCTTTCTCTCTACTTGCTCCTCATGCACAAAAACTCCATGTGTAAAAATGCTCTCCCCCAACTCATACAAATTCCTCTCTTTGGCTTGTCTTTCTTGACTCACACTCTTCCCTAAGATGATTGTACTCAACCCCCATGTTCCCAATAACTTTGGGATGTGACCAGTCACAACGACCCTCTTACATGCATTCACTGATTGGCTTTGAGAACACTCAATCAGAAATGAGAAGGTTCATACACCAATAACAAATTTAGGAAAATGGGTTGGATTAATATATCAACAAAACACAACAACCACTTGTTGTTTAAGCGCAACTCACTTATAAGTTCACTCTTTAGGCCTGACAACCTGGCTCTTTAGTTTCCAGCTCCATTTACACTCCAACTTCCTCTATAATTCACCCTCCATGGCTGCACCAACTCCAAGCTCTCTTTCTTGTTCTCTACTTGCTCCTCATGCACAAAAACTCCATGTGTAAAACTGCTCTCCTCCAACCCATACAAATTCCTCTTCTTGGCTTGCCTTTCTTGACTCACACTCTTCCCCAAGCTGATCGTAGTCAACCCCCATGTGACCAATAACTTTGGGATGTGACAAACTCACAACCACCCTCTTACATGCATTCAATGATTGGATTTGGGAACACTCAATAAAAAATGAGAAGGTTCATATACCAATAACAAATTTAGGAAAATGGGTTGGATTAATATACATGGGTAATTCTCCCTTGGATCCCTCTTGGCCATTATCCTACACACTCCTCCATCTTGTGGATTAATTCAACCCCCATCTCTTATCCATGTCCCCTTAGCAGCTGACATCACATTTTTAATTATTAAAACATAGAAATACAATTCACATATTACATCGCTTTGGTCGTAGCCACACATTATATCTACGTAAACATTAATTAAAGTGGGGATGTTACACCATTGCAACCATTATACTTGGTTAAATCATACATGTTTGGACTATATAAGTGTTTTGTCCATAAAAGATGCAACTACCTTAATGTAGCCTTTATTTTTATATAAAATTTTAAAGCAAGGTCATCGTCCAAATTTACATCAAAATAACATGTTATTGCAAAATTTCAAATGTAAACATTAAATGAGAAAAACCTTAATTTCTTCAAATAATGTTATTAAAATATTTTACTATATTAATTAGTGAAGTACTTTTATTAATCCTTCAATATTAGAAACCTAACATGATGATAACAACATTAAAACAATTCTTTAATTTTTTTTCTAATTACCAACATTATCCCAAACCCAATAAAAAGGAAAAACAACTGAGATCTACAAGATACCCAAGTAAGATACGAAGTGAGGGCATAACTAAGTATGTCATCTTGCTTCATATATAAACATTGAATGCCCTCTCACTATTGGTACATGTTATATGTTTTACAAATGACATAATTGTTGCACCACATAATTACAATAATATATGTACTAAACTCGATAGCTTCATCTTAAATTGTCAACTTAGAGAGCATGTAAACGTATGAGGTGTTGCACGATGTATATGCAAATTACATAAGTATAATTTGATTCAAAACTATATTGATATTGTGACAAGATATATGAACAACTATGGTAGCTCATCCAAATCCCTTCCCATGGGCTAAGGTAATGGATTTAACTTCCATCTCTTCTTGCAATATGTTAGAAGTCAATAATTTTTATTATTATGAAATCATTTTTTATTATTATTAGTACATATTAGTAATAAGGAAATCGAATTAGTCGGAAAATTATAATATTTATTATCTCTCTAATTATTATTATTTTTTTAAATATTTTAAAAATATATAATGTTCATCCTCTCTGAAATAATAGTAAATAATAGTAAATGCTGTTTTTTTTATTAATTAATATCTTCTTTTGTTTTTTCTAATTTTATAAAATAATGAGTATGGTTTTAATTATTATTTTTTTCTAATTTTTAAAAAATAATAATGTTCATCATCTCTCAAATATAGATAATGTTCTTCATCTCTAAAATAATAATAAATGATGTTTTTTCTATTAATTAATATTTATTTTTGTTTTTTCCAATTTAAAAAATATATATATATATATTTAATTTTTTCTATGCACTACTATTTGGTTTGGTTTTGTAAGTTGCTTTGTTTCGTCATTATTTTTATTCTGTTTAAACCTTTTATGCTGATTATGGTGGCTAAACAAATAAATGAAAAATAATGTGACAGTTTTTTCCCATCAAGTACCATTTGTGTTTTCTTTATTCTATTTAAATATTTTCCAAAAATCTGGATTAATAAAGAATAATTACAAAAAATAAGATTAAACTTTTTTGGGTCATTTTAGCGTACCTTATGTAGTTTATAAAGTCTCACGGATGTAGGAATCATGGCACGACGTTACATAATTGAAAATCTTAAATAGGTTGGAATTTCAAAAACATTTCTATTAAAAATGAAAATTGTATAATTATATGAAGTTAATAACTAGTTTATTAATTTTAAGTTGTTGTAAATATTAATTGTATTTATAAATAAAATGTGTTATGATAAACATTTTGTACATCAAATTCCAACACTATTATTCATTTTCATGAATAATAAAATCATTAATACATCATCATTAATTAAAACATTTATTATCACATTATGATTAATTGGAAAGTATTTTAATATAGAAGGTATTAGGTTAAAATATTTCTTATTAATTCATAAAAATAAATATTTTAAATAGTTTAGGGGAGAGTTTTTCATCTTATATCTTCTCAATATTGTGAAAATTATATATTATTTTGGGTGTAGTGTAAACATTCTACAAATTTGTTTTTTTTAAATATTACATGTTAATATTGCACCATAATATATAATTACATTTTTTATAACGAGTAATATTTGTATTAGAAATATGTTATAGCCGAGCTACAAAGCATAGTAATGTAAAAAGGATGTTCTCTCTTAACAAAAACTGGCATAACCATCAAGTAATATGTGTCGGGTATAGAAAGTCTAAGTCATCCTTCATAGAGGATTTCAAAAAGTTTATGCTAGTATACACTCTAAAAAAGACCCCTAATATTTCTATTTCTTTACATAACATAAAAAATACTAATGAAAAACATGGTTATTGAGCACCTCATCTTGATTGATATTAGTGGGTTATGATTCTCGATTGCCCAAGTCCATGTATTCAATCAATTGGTGGATTGTTTCCTCTTCCTTGGGGACATCAGGGAAAAAATTCATTGACATTCTAAAGTTTGAGGCAGTAGAGTGGGAACCCTTATTGGGATTACAAACTATGTTCCTTAACATTGATTATTCACCTTCCAAAACTTGAATTTTCCTTTTTTGTTGCACAACGGTGTCCATGACCACTGCATTTTGGGAAATGCATTGATGCTCATTCTCATGAACCTTTGTTGTCATCGAGAATATGGATGTCTTGTTAGTGTCGTTAAAATCCTCATTCATATGTAAAACTCTATGCATTTCCTGGATTTCCTTCTAATCCATATCCAAAATCTCTCATAGAAACCCAAACAAAGAATACATAATATACACCCAAAGGGATGATTCCAAAAGGATGATCCAATCCTTTCCAAATAGTAAGCACGACAAACACATAATAGGTCAAAATGCCAACCCAAGAGGGAAAATACATGGTAGACATGAAATAACACAACACACATAAGAAAGAAATCGACTCAAAGTGGTCGTTGACAACTAGCTCGAGTGTCCATCCTTGGATTAAGTCAAAATCCATAGTTTTGAATTCAAAACTTCCCCTGAAAATAATCTAACCATATTGAAATGGAAGACAAGCTTGAGATCTTCAATCCCATTGCTAAGAACCAAGACAAGAAGCTAGATCTAGTAGAGCTCTATTCAAGTGTTGACACAGAGTGCTAGACCAAGATGAAAACCACCACAGAGTCCAGACTGATCCAAAACCACTTTAAAACACTAGAGCATGTCAACAAAGATATCATGGGAAGGATTTCCCAAATATCCAACAAAATGAGAGCCTATTTCCACCAATTATCCTTGTTGAATGTCACACCTACCCCTTGAGCCATAATCCCACCTTCCTCTTACACAAAATCTCCCCAATATTCAAATTGTTGGCAAAGCATTGAGGTTTGCATGCATGGGGATGCCATAAGGGTGATGCATGTTGCATCCCACCTCCATCTAGTTATACAATGACATATTTGTTGAGTTGACATGTGTGGAATAATGGGCTTGTAACGTGGCACTATGAATAATTTGAAATTAATTGTGAACCTAGGAGATAACCTGGAAAAAAATTCCCCCATTTTTCCGTAAGATCCCCTCATTTAATCTTGAGGCCCCATTGGTGAGGGTATTCTCTTGTCAATTTAGTGCTCTCTAGACTTGGAAAAAATTAATTTCCTTGAACCAAAGAGTCTCCTTTCTTATTCTAGCAACGAGGTAAGTTAGCTTATGGTCATACACCATTTTCTTGTTGTTCATAAGAATGATCATTATGGGTGAGTCTCCAATAACTATCAAAGACTAAATGTTAGCCACATTTATAGATAAGACCCCCTAGAGGAGAGCACACACCTCTATTTGATTGTTTGTAGTTGTCTGTAGACCCCATTCATAAATTACTTTTTGTTTCCTCCTGGGACCAAAGATGATCTCCGTTGCACCTACCACCCCTAGGTTTCCTTTCGAGAGGCCCTATCCAAGAAGAGATTGTGTTTTTCTTTGCTTAGTCTGCCACTCTTTGAATTATTCCTCTTTCATTATTATCTTCTAGTTATGGTGATGTAACAGTTGAAAGGTTAATGGTTTTGGATTAGAAGCTCCTCCCCTAAGATTGTCTTCTATTCATTCTCTCTTCACAATCAAGAAAGGGCACCAAATTACCTTTTTTGCCATGAATATTGATGGTTTCTATCATAAAACCCCTCGCTTTTGAAACCATTATCCTAGGATTGACCACTTCCTATTGAAATATGTCTTTATTACAATCCAACCAAACTTTCAAGCGAATAAATTGTTGGACAACTGAGAGGGGGGTGAATAAGTTGTTACTGTGCTTAAACAATTATGCCCATTTTAAACTCTTTACAGAACATTCAATGACGATCACAATAATGCATACATGTAAGCAATAGAATATTCAACATCAATCACACACATGAAATATATAGAGACAAATATTTCCTGAGGAAACCCATAAAGGGAAAAACCTCTTCTTCTTGATATGATAAGTAATCTTTATTTTCTGTATATTATCATTCTTATGAGCCCCAACTCCTCTTGAGGCTACAACCTCTATTTTACAAGAAGCAACTTGCTGAGAGCACCAACTCTCTAGTTTCTCTAACACCCACTAGAAGGAAGCACCAACTCCCTGAGTGTTCTAGCACCAACTAGATGGAAGCTACAACTTCCAGTCACATAGGCACCAACCTGTATAACAGAGAACAATAGTTCTCACTTGCACCACCCTGCCACCCTGGTTTTTCTGGCTACAACCAGATGGAAGCTACAACTCCTTGTGTTCAAGCATCCACTTGAAGCTCTGAGGACCACCGTCCTCCCTAACACCTCCCTACCACCTTGAATATAAATCTTTTGCTTTCTTGAATTTATCACAGTGATACCACATTTATCTATGGCGTACTAGTCTCATCACTGTTATGCTATACTACTTTTCTCTGCTTGCATCAATGTCTCTCTGTTCGCATGAATCACTCTCAACCACAACACCCCTCTCTTCTCTATTATGCGTTTTTATATTCTCTATGCACCAACTGCATGCTATGCGCAGTGCCTCTGCATGCTCTTCACAACGTCACTATTCTTCCCTTGGGGTTGTTTATTGCATCTCTTCCTCATTATTGCATAGCTAACTCGCAGTCCCCCTTCACTTCTCTATTCTGCATGTTTTTGTCACGTCGAGTCCTCTGCCTGATCATCATGGCAACTCTTCATCATCCCTAGCAATTAGCTCAATGCGTTCATTATTAGTGGGTGCTATGCTGAGATTCCTTAGCTTCTCTGGCAGTCTTCGTCTTCTCTATTAGTTACATCCAGTTGACTATGACTTCTTTGGCTTCTAAGCCCCTTCCTTCACGTGACCACAGGCGATGACCAAGTGCTTATTCAAAAAGGCACTTCCCGATTTTTGTCTAATGAGCGCTGGCTCCATTTCACGATATGACCTTGGGCTATGAGATTCATGTGACCACGCGATTGCAGGCACATCCATAAGCGGTTTGAGGGAAACCCACTTTTCTCCCCGCAATTCACTACGAGCCTCCACACATCCTTTCTCCAAAATCGTGGTTTAAATTGCGTCCCTCTTATGAAAAATTAAGGCCTGAGCATGTTCTGGCCCCATAATGGAACACGACCGTCGATCTCACGATCTTGACGGTGCTCTTGAACAGAGGGTTCAGATCTATCCTCTCATGTTTGCGGACCAGATCTCTCCTTCCTCCATCAACGACTGACGTTTCTTTCGTGATCCGGGCTCTGGGAGTTTGAACTCTCAAACCCTATTGTTGTTGACTGGATATCTTCCAGAATGGAAGATATGATGACATTTGTCCTCTTCAATCAACGGCTTTGTCTTCTTTCCTTTTTCCATGAGCAATCCTTGGTCTCAATGATCAGATGACACGTTTCCCTCCAAACCAACGGACGAGATCGATTTCACCTTTTGGGTTTTGGGAGTTTCGATTCTCAAACTCCACTTTCTCTTGGAGCATTTCACCCGGAGTCCACGATCCAATGACACATGTCCCTCTCAGATCAACGGTTGAGATATCCTTCGGGTCTCCGAACTTCGAATATTTCAATTGTCAACCTCTACTTGCTCAGAACGCTTTTAGCGTGAGTCCACAGATTCCTGCCATGTGTCCTCCTCGAATCAATGGTCCTTGTTCACTTCAGGACTTTGACACTTCGGCAATCTCAAAACTTTCTCCTTCACGTTTTCCCGGAGAATTTTCCCTGGAGTTCACGATCCGTTGACACGTATCCTGCTACACGATCAGTGATCGAGAATACACCTGAAGTGATCTTCATATCGGATGACTCGTATCCACTTTGGGTCTTCGACATTTGGGACTTTGGGTCTTTGCACAAGTACTAGTGGTAAAAATCACAAAGAAAATCTCTCGGAGTGACGTAATTCTTGCATCACTCGATGACACGTCATGGGCCGAGCAGCTACCACGTGTCACTTGGATTTGTGATTTACACGTACCTGAAATGCTAAATCAACTCTGCCACATGTCCTTGCTGACGTGGTCTGCTGATGTGGTCTACCACATGTCGTTGAGGACGATATTTGTTGACGTAGAGCTCCCTGATCTAATGGTCATTGTCTGATCTCCAGATCCGACGGTCCTTATTCATTTAAGATTTCTGGGCTTTGGGTTTTTCAAATCTAAAACTTTCAGGAGCGTAAACTCCTCCCATCTTTATATCCGAAGTGAATGTTGTTCATTTGATCGGGATATTAGATCGATGGCTTGATATTTCTGCGGTGCAGCTTTGCTAGCCTATCTTGTCCTTCCATTAAAAAATGATCCAATGGCTGACGGAACTTCGCATTCCAAAGATTTCAAATCTCAAACTTTCCTGAGTGTAAACTCCTCGCATCTTTAGATCCGAACTAAACGTTGTTTGTCAATCATGTTCTCAGATCAACGACTCGATATTTATGCGCTTTCCTACGATCTGGACACTGATCCGATGACCACTGTCGTCCTCCTCCTGAGCGTACGCTTCCTCCCGACTTGGAATAATGTCTAAGTGTCAAAGGCCTCAACCTTTGATCCTTCTGTGAGTCCTGATGACTTGGACCTTGTCTGTGCTTCTGGAAACTTCTATCTCTTCTAAGCTTTGTCGTCTCTGCATACTGTTTGCTCCTCCTGAACTTATGCTTTCCCTGTTTGACATCATTGCTACATTCCTCATTGCTTCTTTTCTTGCCTGTAAACATATCATCATCGCTGTTGTTATTTCCATCAATGACAAGCACACTCTGCCTATAAAAATGTCAACAATCTCCCCCTTTGGCATTGATGGAAACCCTGAAGGTTGCGCTATTCTCCAACTATAGAATCCAGACCACTCCTTTTCTCCCCCCTTGACATCAATGTCAAAGAAAAAATGCTCCCCCTGAGCTGTTGCAGTTTTTTTCGGAGGTATCTAATATTCAACCAATACATACTTCCCCTGACAGGATGGATTCTTCATTATTTTATAATGGGTTCACGCCCAACTTCTCGCATAGATAATCGAACTAAGATTTTGTAAGCGGTTTAGTGAAGATATCAACAATCTGATCTTTGGAAGGAATATAATGCAAAGAAACAACAGTGTTGGTCACCTGTTCCCTCAAGAAATGATACTTGATGGGTATATGCTTGGTCTTGGAGTGAAATACAAGATTCTTGGACACACTGATTGCACTAGTATTATCACAATGAATTGGGATCAGTGCAGCATATTTTACCTCCAAGTCTACAAGTGTCTGAATCATCCATAATACTTGGGTACAACAAGTGGCAACTGCAATGTACTCAGCTTCTGTAGTCGATAAGAAAATGGAACCTTGCTTCTTGCTCAACCATGATACAAGGGAATCTCCTAAGAAGAATGCACCTCCACTCGTGCTTTTTCTTTCATCCACGCAGTTAGCCCAATCAACATCTGAATAGACGGATAGTTGAAAATTATGATTCCTAGGATACCATAGGCCGTAGTCCATTGTTCCTTTCAAGTATCTGAATATTATTTTGACAGCTAACAAATGACTCTGTTTAGGTGCATCCTGATACCTTCCTACCATTCCAACAACATGCATTATGTCTGGACGAGATGCTATGATATACAATAGGATGCCTATCATAGACCTATATGAACTCTGATCAACATCATGTGAATCATCATCCTTTCTTAACTTACATCCAGTGACCATAGGTGTGCTCATAGGTTTAGAATCTTCCATTTGAAACCCTTTCAACATTTCTCTTAGATATTTTTCTTGAGAAATAAATATTCCTTCAGACCTCTAAGTAATTTGTAGTCCAAGAAAAAGTTATAGTTCCCCTATCATAGACATTTCAAATTCAGACTGCAAGGCAGAAGCAAACCATTGTACCAATGAAGCATTATTACTACCGAAGATGATGTCATCTACATAGACCAACACAATGAGCAGATCATTACCCTCTGTTTTGATATTAAGATTGCTGTCAATTGTTTCTCTCTTGAACCCCTTGTCTTGTAGATACGTATCCAATTTTTGATACCAGGTACAAGGAGCTTGTTTCAATCCATATAAGGCTTTTTTTAGCTTGTAGACAAAGTCAGGGTTATCTGACAGTTGGAAACCTTCTGGTTTTTCCATATAGAATATTCTTTTATATCTCCATTTAGAAAAGCTGACTTGACATCCAATTGATAGACTTTAAACTTCTTATGACAAGCATAAGCAAGAAACATTCTAATAGCTTCTAATCTTTCTACAGGAGCAAATGTTTCATCAAAGTCCAGTCCTTCTATTTGAGCATATCCTTTGCAGACCAATCTAGCCTTATTTCTTACAATATTTCCTTGCTCATTCATCTTATTTTTGTAGACCCATTTGGATCCTATTACATTTTTGTTTGCTGGCCTAGGAACGAGTTCCCAAGTGTCATTCTTTTCAATCTGGTCCAGTTCCTCATTCATTGATTTTAACCAGTTTACATCTTCACTGGATTCATTGAAGTTCTTGGGTTCCACCATGGATATGAAGGCTATATGTGATCGCTTGGTGTTTTTTATTATACTTCTCCTAGTTTGTACAACTTTGTCTTTCTCACCAATTATTTGACTTGCAGGATGATTATTTTGAGTAATTCGGGAGGAAGAATTTGACGATGTCTGCTAATTTGAGTCTGCCTGAGTATTTGCATCTTCATCTGACTTAGAGTCTTCTTGTTCTGATTCTTGGACCTATTCAGCTTCAACTTCACCTATATCCTCTGTTGTTGATTTAGTATTGTTCACCTCTCTTACTGGGACTCCTTCATCAACTTTTATGTCAATACAATCAACCAATTTATGTAGCCTCTTATTATAGCATCTGCATCCTTTACTGTTTGTAGCATACCCTAAGAAGATGCCTTCATCAACCCTGTCATCATACTTGCCAAGATTCTCATTATTATTCTTTATGTAGCACTTACTCCTAAATACTTTGAAGTGTTTGATTGTAGCAGGTCTTCCATGCCACAGTTCATAAGGTGTCTTGTCACTATGTGGTCTAAGGTGAACTTTATTAAGAATATGGATTGTTGTGTGTATTGCTTCTACCCAGGAGGTTTGACCAATGTTCTTCTCATTCATCATTGACTTAGCCATTTGTTGAACTGTTCTATTTTTCCCCTCAACTAATCCATTTTGTTGTGGGGTTACTGGGATTGTGTATTCTCTTTTGATCCAATGTTTATCACATAACTCCTTGAAATCACTTGACATAAATTCTCCTCCTCTGTCTGATCTCACAACCTTTAATCTGTTTCATGTTTGATTCTAAGTTAAATCCTTAAATATTTTAAATTTCTCAAATGCTTCAGCTTTTTCTTTGAGGAAAGCAACCCAAGTGAGTCTGGAGTAATCATCAATGATCAACATGAAATAGTTTTCCTTCCCTATGCCTTCCTGTCTTGATGGTCCATATCGATCCATATGAACTAATTGGAGTGGTTTCTCTGTTGAAGTAGAGTTCTTGGATTTAAACCGTGTCTTGGTTAGCTTTCCTACTTGACAGGGTTTACACATAGAATCTTGTGGCTTTGATATTCTTGGAATATGTTTTACTGCATCAAGATTTTTGAGCTTGATTAAGTGGTAAAATTTTAGATGTCCAAATCTCCTATGCCATAACCATCTATCATCATGTTTTCTTAGATGACACTCTTCTCTATCTTCTTTCAGCACATATACATTATTATCTGTCCTTATGCCTTTAACCACCACTTTTCCTGAATTTACAGACTTTATCTTACAATATTTGGAAGTGAAAACCACTTCACATCCTCTGTCACACATTTGACTTACACTGAGAAAATTATGTTTCAGCTCATCTACAAGAAAGACATCCTGGGCTTTTCCTTTGCCATTACTTAAACTCACCATCCCTTTACCCTTGATTTTACCCGGTTCATCATTTCCAAAGGTCACATTTCATGTTTTTCCTTTACTTATAGACAAAAACTTATCCTTGTCTCCAGTCATGTGCTTGGAACATCCACTGTCTATATACCAGGGGTCTTTTTGTTTTTGAGCTGAAAGTACTAGACCACAATTTTCACTATCTTTCTTTTTCCATGTGCTGACATTTTTAGCTAAGGGTTTTATCTTTGTATCTGTTTTGTAATTCTTCAGATGGCAGTTTGCAACTTTGTGGCCGAAGTTATGACAATTATAACATTCAAGCTCATTTTTCAGTATGTCAAAGTGATTGGTGCTACGTTGGCTATTCATTGGCTTCTTAGTTCTATGTTGTAAAGATTGTTTATTTCTTGACCTCCTCAGTTGCATGTCTCTAAAATTAATTTGACAATTTGCAATCTTATGACCAAAATTAGAATAGTAAAAGCAGTAACCATAGAATAAATTTTTGTACCTGAAGGGTGGCCTTCTTCTTGGCAATTGTTGCTCCATATTCTGACCTCTTTGTTTTTGATCAGGGATCATCTTGTCTTTATTAACTTTTGGTGACAGAGTACTCTCATGGTCTGATTTTCTGCTGACTTGGAACTTGATCATATTTACTGGCTCTTTGCTTTCTGTCTCTTTGTTTCTTGAACCACTTATATAGCCTAAACTAGTCTTCAAAAAAGGATATCTCTATTTGTTCAGAATGTTGTTTAGTTTTGCTGAGGCTTTAATGCTTGGAAGATTTTGGAGATACAATGCTTTAAACTTCTCCATCTCTTTTCTAGTTTTTACTACCTCTTCTTCCAAGGCTTCACATATTTCCTTCTTTTCTGATAACTGATGTTTCAGGATGTCCTCTATATTCTTTGTCTCTTCTAACTCCACCTTTAGCAGGGCAAAGACTTCATCAGGTTTCTTAGCATTCTTTTCAAACTGCATCAACAACTATTTTTGTTTTCTCTTCTCGAGTATGATTCTGTCAATCTCTTCTAAGGCACTAATTATTTCACCTTCCATATCAACCATAGCTTCTTCATCATTAACATCACTTCCTGTGTTTTTATCATCACAATCCTCTTTTTCGATAAGCACAAATTCATTAACCTTATCTTCACAGGAAGAGTCACTATCTGTGTCTTCTGAAGAGTCATCATTGTTTACACATAAAATTTTATTTTTACCAAATCTCTGGGGTTTGTACTTCTTTTCACCTTCATAATTCTGATCTTGCTTCTTGTGTGGACACTTAGATGCAAAGTGACCTATCTTTGCACAGTTAAAACACTTGAAGGGAAACTTGCCTTGATACTTGCCTGATCCTTTCTTTAGTCTTTTCACAAATTTTGCTTCAATTTCATCAGGCTCAGATTCCTCATTCTTATATGCTTTAAAAGAAGCTTCTCTAGTGTTGGATTTATCTTTACCTATCCTCATTTCATATGCAGTCATCTTTCCTAGAAGTTGATCAAAAGACAAAGATTTTAGATCATTAATTTATTCTATATCAAAGACCTTTGGGTTGAACCTATCTGGCAGAGATCTCAAAATTTCCTGAACTAAAGAGGCTTCCTCAATTTTTTCACCAAGAGCTTTCATTGCATTTACTGGTTCTTCAACTCTCAGAAAGTACTTCCCAATAGTTTCATCTTCTTTCATCTATAGCTGTTCAAACTGTACTCTATAGGTTTGAATATTGACATCCTTTACCTTCTCATTACCTTCATAATTGCTAATGAGTTTGTTCCACATGTCTTTGGCAGTTTCTAAGTGCATAAATTTTACAAATTCTTCTTCTGCAAACCCACTCAGAATAACATTCATAGCCTTAGCGTTGAAGATGAATTCTATCTTGTCATCCTTATTACCTAGTACAACTGGGTTTACATAACCAGTCTCTACCACATCCCATACATCTGCACCTAAATCCATTATGTAGGTTCTCATCCTAACTTTCCAGAAGGAAAATTTTGTTCCATTGAATAGAGGGGCCTTATTGGTTGAATTTCATTCATGGCTTCACATGTTTAAGCTTACCGATCTACCATTAAATAAAAGGAACCGGCTCTGATACCAATTGTTGGACAACTAAGAAGGGGGTGAATCAATTATTACTGTTCTTAAACAATTATGCCCATTTTAAATTCTTTACAGAACACTCAATGACGATCACAATAATGCAGACATGTAAGAAATAGAATATTCAACATCAATCACACACATGAAATATACAGAGACATATATTTCCTGAGGAAACCCATACAGGGAAAAACCTCTTCTTCTTGATATGATAAGTAATCTTTATTTTCTATACATTATCATTCTTATGAGCTCCAAATCCTCTTGAGGCTACAAAATTTGTTTTACAAGCAATAACTTGTTGAGAGCACCAACTCTCTGGTTTCTCTAGCACCTACTAGAAGGAAGCACCAACTCCTAGAGTGCTCCAGCACCAACTGGATGGAAGCTACAACTTCCAGTCACACAGGCACCAACCTGTATAACAAAGAACAATAGTTCTCCCTTACACCACCTTGCCACCCTGGATTTTTTTGCTGCAACCATATGGAAGCTACAAATCCCTATCTTCAAGCACCCACTTGAAGCTATGAGGACCACCGTCGTCCTTAACACCTCCTTACCACCCTGGAATATAAATATTTTTCTTTCTTGAATTTATCATAGTGATACCTCATTTATATATGGCGTACCAGTCTCATCAATGTTCTTCTACACTGCTCTGCTATGCCTGCATCAATGTCTCTCTTCTCGCATGAATCACTCTCAACAACAACACCCCTCTCTTCTTTGTTCTGCATTTTTATATTCTTTGTGCATCAACTTCATGCTATGTGAAATGCCTCTGCACGATCTTCACAACGTCACTATTCTTCCCTTTTCATTGTTTACTACATATATTCCTCATTACTGCATAGCTAACTTGAAGTCCCCCTTCACTTCTTTGTTCTGCATGTTTTTGTCACGCCAAGTCCTCTTCCTGATCATCATGTCAACTCTTCGTCATTCCTGGTAGTTAGTTCAATGCGTTCATCATCAGTGGGCATCAACTCTTCGTTCTCTATCAGTTACAACCAATGGACTATGAATTCTTTGGCTTCTAATCCCCTTCGTTCATGTGACCACGGGTGGTGACCAAGTGCTTATTCAAAAACTCGCTTCCCGATTTTAGTCTAGTGAGCACTGGCTCCATTTCACGATATGAACTTGGGCTATGAGCTTCATGTGACCACATGATTACAGGTGTGTCCATAAGCAGTTTGAGGGAAACCCACTTTTCACCCTGCAATTCACTACGAGCCTCCATTCGTCCTTTCTCCAAAACCGTGGTTTCAATTGCAGCCAGCTTACAAACAATTAAGGCCCAAGCATGTTCTGGCCCTGCAATGGACCACGACCGTTGATATCATGATCTTGCCGGTGCTCTTGAAAGGGCAGTTCATATATGTTCTCTCAAGTTTGTGGACCAGATATCTCCTTCCTCCATCAATGACTGAGGTTTCCTTCATGATCCGGGATCCGAGAGTTTCAACTCTCAAACCTTATTGCTGCTGACTGGATATCTTCCAGAATGGAAGATCTTCTGACATCTGTCCTCTTCAATCGATGACTCTGTCTTCTTTTCTCTGTCCACACACAATCCTTGGTCTCAACGATTAGATGACACGTGTCCCTCCAAACCAACGAACGAGATCGATTTCACCTTTTGGGCTTCGGGAGTTTCTATTCTCAAACTCTTCTTACTCTCAGAGCATTTAACTTGGAGTCCATGATCCAACGATGCGTGTCCCTCTAGGATCAATGGTCAAGATCTCCTTCGGGTCTTCAAAATTTAGAGATTTCAATTCTCAACCTTCGCTTGCTCAGAACGCTTTTAGCCGGAGTCCATAGATTCCTGCCTTGTGTCCTCCTCAAATCAATGGTCCTTGTTCACTTCGGGACTTCGACACTTCGAAAATCTCAAACCTTTCTCCTTTGCATTTTCCTAGAGAAGTTTCTCCCAGAGTTCACGATCCATTGACATGTATCCTGCTACACGATCAATGATCGAGAATACACCCAAAGTGATCTTCAGATTGGACGACTCGTATCCACTTTGGGTCTTCGACATTCGAGACTTCGGGTCTTTGTGTGAGTACTGGTGGTAAAACTCCCGAAGTAACGTAACTCTTGTGTCACTCAATGACATGTCACAAGCCGAGCAACTGCCACGTGTCACTTGGATTTGTGATTTACACGTACCTAAAATGTCGAATCAACTTGACACGTGTCACTGTCTGATTGGACCACGTGTCCTTACTGACGTGGTCTGCCATGTGTTCTTGATGACGTGGTATGCTGATGTGGTCTTCCACATGTCCTTGAGGATGAGATTTGCTAACGTAGATCTCCCTTATCTAACGATCATTGTCTGATCTCTAGATTCGACAGTCCTTATTCATTTTGGATTTTCGAGCTTTAGGTTTTTCAAATCTCAAACTTTCAAGAGCGTAAACTCCTCGCATATTTATATCCGAAGTGAATGTTGTTTGTTCGATCTAGATCTTAGATCGATGACTCAATATTTCTGTAGTGCATCTTTGCTAGCCTATCCTGTCCTTCCATTTGAAAATGATCTGATGGCTGACGAAACTTCGCATTCCGAAGATTTCAAATCTCAAACTTTCTTGAGTGTAAAATCCTCGCATCTTTAGATTTGAACTAAACGTTGTTCATTGATCATGTTCTCAAATTGACGGCTCGATATTTCTGCACGCTCCTCCTGACTGGACACTGATCCAACGACCACTGTCGCTCCTCCTCGTGAGCGTACACTTCCTCTCGACTTGAAAGAATGTCTAAGTGTCAAAGGCCTCAAAATTTAATCCTTCTGTGAGTCCTGATGATTTGGACCTCGTCTATGCTTATGGAAAATACTATATCTTCTAATCTTTCTTGTCTTTGCATACTGTTCGCTCCTCCTAAACTTATGCTTTCCTTGTTTTCCATCATTGCTGCATTCCTCATTGTTGTTTTTTTTGCCTAGAAAAACATCATCATCGTTGTTGTTCTTTCCATCAATGACAAGCACACTCTGCCTGTAAACATGGCAACATAAATTTGGTAATTCTTGGAAATCTTTCTTGAAATAGGTTTGTTTATAAATGACCCTTGTAATATTTAAACCAAAGAGTAAACATATCTCTCCAAGAATCTAGAGCTCTCTCCTATTATTGATCCCTACAAAATAAAATTTCCACACTTTTTTAGGAAAAATGCAATCAAAGAACATATGACAATGGTTTTCATCCTCCAAGTGGCACAACACACATTGTCATGGCCCTTGCACTCCCTATTTTTTAATATTCTCCACAACCGAGAATCTTGTCATGAACCATTACCCAACAAAATGTGTTGATCTTGGGTAGACCATTATTATTCCAAACTTGCTTCCATATAATATATTGTTGTGAGAGAGGTAGAGACATAATTTTATCTTGTGATCCAATTTTGACAAAGTAACCGATTGACCTCAACCTCTATGATCGGGAACTAAAAGATCAAATGGAGCACACACTTTAAGAGATGATAGAAGAGTTGGGACTAAAGGGGTAAGATACGTTTTAGGTGAAAAAGGGAACCAAACAGTCCACTGACCATCATCTAATGACTAGGACAATATGTCAAACAAGGAGTGCATACCTTAGCTTCCCATCCATTATTTCATAAGGGGTTCATGTTTGAGTTCTAGAGGAGGATTCCCCATGAGAATATCCCTTTAGATACTAATGATTTTACCATTACCTGAAGCCCAAGTGAGTTTATATTGAATTAAAGGTTCCATGTATCTGATTAATTTACAAATATGGTACTCCTTCTTGCTCTTCAATGGATTTTCCATACATCACTTCTGATTCCCTTTAAAGTGTTTTTGGATGAGGGATTTCTTCCACTATTCCATCTTACCAAACAATAGTCTCCAAAATATATTTTCTCCCAAAGCCTTATTCATAATTGTAGGATATTTAATTCTCAATCCACCTCTATCTTTGGGGGATCTGACAATGTTCCATCTTACCAAATGGAACCTTTTTTGGTTTGATTCCCCCCCTTTCCAAAGGAATTTATAGATTTATTTTGAAACTTGCTGCATCATTCCAATAGGAGCTAACATGGTTGAGTATTGGTAAATCAAAAGGGAAATCAACACATATTTTATAAGGATGATCCTTCCTTTTGGGTTCAACCACTATGATCCTCACTATTGAAATTTATTCTTAATCTTGTTTATTATTCCTTGCCAAACCTAAGACTAAGGATTTCTAAGAGAGATCTCCATTCTAAGATATTTAAAGGAATCCCAAGATTCCTTACAAGGGAACGATACAATTATGGATATCTCATGTAAGAGTTGTGGTTTAATGTTCCAACCATATATTTGTTTTTTATCATTATTAAATCCCCCCCCTTGAAGTGTTGATAAAATGCTCGAGAACATGTTTGAATCTCTCAGTGGTTATAGTTCAAGCCCCTCCCAGTAGAAGAGTGTCATTTTCAAATTGTGAATGGTTCATACCATTTAATTCTTTGTCTTGTTTGATTCCATGTAGATTGACACAGATCCTTTCCACTTCCAACTTTATGCTCAATTCCTCTGCCATTATAATGTATAATAGTTGGGAAAGGGGATAACCTTTAATCAATCATATGCTACTTTTAAAAGAGTTATTTGGCCTCCAATTAACTAAGGGTGCAATCCAAGGATTGTTGATACATACATTAACCCACTATATAAAGATATTATTAAACCCAAATTTACACAAAATGTCAGTAAGGAAAGAGGGTCTTACCCAATCAAATGTATTGGCCATGTCTATTTTAATGATCATCCCTTTGTCCTTATTCTCCAACTAGAGTGTATTGCCTCTTGGACAATAATTGTGTTGTCTGTTATTTGACGTTTTTGCATGAATCCACCTTGATTATCGAAAATTATTTTGGGGAGGATCTTATTTATCCTATTTTCAATGATTTTGGTTAATATGTTATAAGAAGAGTTACACATAGATATAAAACAAAATTTGGAGAATTATGATGGATTTGCCTCTTTCAGAATTAATGCTAAAAGAGGGGAGTTTGTAGTGCCCCTGATTTTATGTTTCTTCTCGACATGTTGGAGCATATGCTTCAAATCAAATCTAATTGTATCCGAACATGCCCAAAAAAAAGTGGATGGAGAAGTCATATCCCCGGTGCTTTGCGAGGATCTAGTCCCCAAATAGCTTTGATAATTTATTCTTCTTATATTTCTTTGTCTAGTTCTTCATTCTCAAGCTTAGAAATTAGTCGGGGGATTGTTAGGCGGAAATATTGTCATTTAATTCCGTTGTAGTATTTTCCCAACCATTTAATTTTTCAATCCGAGGTTCGTAGGTTTACGAAGCATATGCACTGTATATGCAGGACTGAAGTAGAAGTAATCTAATCTAAATTGCTGAAATGAAACTAATCTAGGAAAGCAGGAAATTGCATAAAGGAAAAGCAATACAACATGTGAAGAGTTAACGAAAAATAACATATGTGAGCTCACACAATATATCAATCTCAAATTATATTACAATAGTCAAATGAAAAAACATGAAAGAATAACAAAGCTAAGAATCCCCTTCTCCTAATTACAAGACTATCTCCAAAAACTCAAGCTAATGAAAT
>ML805874.1:80248-126624 GCA_009831015.1 Picea engelmannii
TTTGTTATTCATGATGGTGTTTTGTAATATCTTCCAATTCCATTCTTTCTTGAAGGGCTTCAAGATAAGATCGTACTAGAAAATTTTCTTTCTCCAAGGGAATATATGATATTTTTTCCTAATCCTTGAGGGGTTATCTATCTACTTTTAGTTACTCCCAAATGAAGATGGGTGAACCAAAAACCCACTTCCCCATTTCCTCTGAGATAATATCCAAAACTATGGGGTTCTAAAGCCAAACATGATTGAATATCAATGGAAGTGACCCAAAATATTAGGAGTGGAGGAACTAAAGAGAAACCATATTATGATTAGAGACAATCAATGGGATGATATTATAATTTATGAAGTTATTAGTTATCAAGAGGTTTCTCTGAATAAGGAAATGGTCCAATCTAGCAGGAATATGGCCCAATCCAATTCTTTTATTTGACCATGTGTATTTCCCTTTCATAGGTTTGACATATACTAAATTCCAATCCATCATGAGATCTTCATTATTTTCTTTGAAAGGGTCTCTAACTATGCTACCACCTTTTATTTCCTTACAATTCAAAACATTGAAGTCCCCATCCACAATACTATTCTGAGTAACTTTAGGGTCTTTCAAAGCTTGTAGAGAGCACTGACAATATTTGTTTTCTTTGCAAATTATAGGCATATATACATTGAAAATAATATATCGAATAGTTGAGTTCTGATGTACAAGGAAATATAGAATCCAATGTTTTGTTTGAAGAGAAAACTCCAGCTTAATGAAGAGTTGTATGAAAGTGTGCAAATACCTCTTGATTCTCCTCTTGAAATTGTCATTGTTCCTTTGCACCTTTTCCACTACATTTTCCAAACTTAAGCAATTTTTTTTTGCCTCAATCTTGGTCCCCTAGAGTAGGAGGATAGTTGGATTTTCTGATTTTATCAAATATCTCATGTTTTCCTCTTTAACATTTCTAGCCATTCCTCTGCAATTCCATGAGAAAATATCCATTATTTAACTATAGAGGGTTTATATCATCCACTTTGCAGTGTAGTGCTAACTCCTGGGTTCTTAACACTTTGAGTTCTAGATCCTAACTATTTTTCCATGGTTGTTTGAATACCCAAGACTTTCTCCTTATTTTTGCTTCTTCCCTTTTTTCTTTAGTTGGTTTTTTGTCTTCTTTTTTGGGCTTTCTCTTTTCTTCCTCTGCCTCCTCCTCTTTTTCCTCCTCTTCCAATTGTTGATGATATTTCTTCCTTGTTATTATTCTTAAATAAATGTGAGGATTATCAAAATCATGATCAATTTCTTCCTGGTGTTTTGAAATGAGGTCATTGTTAGCTTATGAAGAAGGATTAGTTTGATATTATATGAATGATCTAGGTGGAAACAAATATGTGGGTTCCTTAAATAAGGGAGAAACCACTTTCGCAAACAATATGGGTTCTTCTTGAGATAGAGTTTCAAACATGTTTGCGAACAATCCCATTTCCCCTTCTCGAGGATTTCAACCTAGAGATAAAGAAATGGTTCCTTAGATATGCTCAGAAGAAGTAGGTTTTGGCATTGCTGAAGTTTCTTGGATCTTGATTGCATCTTTTTTTATACTAGCAGGAGCTATTTGATGTAAATATGAAGGGACCGAATGTGATGCATTTGAGATGGTTTGTTTCTTAGTACCTATTTTTTTAACCACTTGCAACTAAGCATCATTTTCATGAACAATTTGTGTTGGAGGGAGATTTGTCTTGCAATCACTTATGAAGTGTCCATATTTATGATTTGTTTTTTCGTTTGAAGAGAATTTGCTCATATTCTAGTTGCTAGACATGCCTCCAATTTTCTAGAGTTACGAGGATCTCTTCCGAAAATCCTTTCTCTAAATTGACCTCAACGTATATCCTAGTGTAAGTGAACATCCATCCTTGGGTTTATATTTACCTATTTATCTCCGCAAATAATTCCCAATACACCTAAGTGAATATTCATTCCAACAATGAAGAGGTGTAACGACCCCCGTCATTACAACTACATGCGACGCAAAGCAAGAGCAATTTTTTTTTTTTTAAGCAGGAAAGTAACAACAAAAACAATTAATCAACACAACTTGACGACGAACACAACGTACACAATTTAGGAAACGGACAACAACGACCCAACCTACTAGCACATCATGCAACTGGACGAAACATGTGATAATCAACAGACTAAAAATAAAAATGACTACCCCCGCGTCCTACCCTGCAAGGTTAGGACCTCCAGGACACATACGCAATTCTCAAGCCCATGTTCCCATCAATTTGACCATTTAAGGTCTCAAGGCTGGCGACTGTTTTGAGGAACAAGGAGGTGTCTACATCCCTACCGTCAAATGCAAGATCACGTCTACTAAGCTAAAATACAACATCAATCAATCCCGACACAATGACTTCGACGACCAGTAACTAGAAACCTCTACGGTGAGAAAACCAATCACATTAATGCATTACGAAACCAAGTACCGACATCAATTACAATGCACAATACACCCACATCGGGAAGCACAAGACTCTGGCCAGGTTATCATTCGCATCTATCGATCAGGGCGCACAATGATCCCCTCATCAGGAATCATGCCGTCACATGGAGATAGGCGTGAAAATAACCATAGCACAACATAACATATCTAGACATTTAACCCAAGAAAAATCCCATGTGCTAGGAAACCAAATTAACTATCAATAAATACAGGAAGACTATACCCAATCAACAAGTCAACAAGATGCAAGGTGACATCATTCAAATTTAAATTGCACAACTAACTGAAGGATTTCTTGTTTTCATACAAGGAAATCATATGTGGTGTAACAACTATGACCAACCACCATTTACAATTCAACTTAAGGCACAAGGCACATAGTAACCAATTAACGGTTAAACTATTAATCAATTTAGCTAATAAAACTATTAAACCCTCAACCAATAATCTTTCGCAAGCCATTAAACTATTACACAAATAAACCATAAACCATTAGCTGTTAAACCATTATGACTAAGTGCAAATGAGTGAACTATCCCAACGATGACACATTAATAAAAGTAAATAAGCCTAACATATTAACAAAAGTAATACGTGATAACACATGCGATAAAATTAATAAAAGTAACATTAATAAAAGTAAAACATTATGATAGTTGCAACCTAAATAATTTCTAAACTGTTGTAAGATTAAGATAGAGAGTGATACCACACTGTGCATAATAATACCTTAACTGTAAAACCAACAATTGATCTAAACGGTTTAACTACAATAGTGGGTCCCCTGCCTTGATTTTATCCACCTAATCCATTACATAAAACATTCCTAATTTACAACCTACCAATGCTAACCCCTAATGATATAAATCTCTATGTGATTCGTTAAGTCTCGGCGTAGTTAGTTAAATCGCAGTGCAATGCATTACAATCTCTGGTAATTATTACAAGGTATAAAAATATGGGTGCAATCAACCAAGATTCTAGGATTTAGAAGATTACCTTTACTAGCGGTCAGTGAGGGCGAATATCAACAAGGAAATAACTAATATTAAATGCGGATTATAATGAGTAATGAGCACAATTACTGTTTACTTTTTAAAATAGAAATTGAATATTTATTGTTTTAAATAGAATATTTGTTGTTTTAAATAGAAATTGAATATACAACAATGAGCGTGGGCATTGAGAACCAATTCTTTGTCAATATCAAACCTTAAAAAAAACCATAATGCCATTGTTCTTCATCTGGAAGCCCAAGTACTACACACATCAAAATGATTTGTCATACAGACCTTTTAACATAAATTTACATCTAGATCTTCTCCATGGAGAAAAAAATAATGGAACAACACAGAATTAAGAGCATCCTTCATTCTTGGCCCCCGAGGTGTAGGATAGTCAGTGACGGAGTGTGATGTTAAGACGCTCTGTGATGTTAAGTCACCAGTTCGAAACCTGCAGGGACAAAAAATCTAGCCATGTTAAGGGTTGGTGTGGCTTAGGTCGGGTGCAATCCCCAGGTGATTTTGATGGCTTAGATGCCCCTGAGTCACAGTTTCTTAGCCATAGGTTAGTCTCACATGTCACGGAAAAACTAACAAAAAAAAAAAAAGGAGCATCCTTGCTGCGGTTTTTAGCCAGATGTCGAGGCTAGTATCCTTAATGGGTGTTAATCATATGAGCTATCGGATAGTCGTTGGGATATGGGACCTTGCTACTACCTCCTGTGAGGGATCCATGTTCAACCTTTAATAAAAAAAAAGGACTAAAAAGACAACGGAAGGAAAGGCTAAGTGCACAAGAAACTAACCTTCGTATTGACGGATGGCAAGATTTCCAAGAAATTGTCAACAACTTCCGACAAGGAATATCCATTTACAAACGTAATGCTTACCAATAATTTCGAGTAGTAATCACAGAGAGACCCTTCCAGGTATATGGTGTGGTAAATTGAAATGCAATACAAATATCGAGTAGAGGTAAATGAAACATTGTTCAAAATAGTCGTAGGGATTAAAACGCCACATAGTCTGCCTCAGGCCATTCACGATTTAAATTTTTTTCTCCAGAATAGGTAACATGCAAGATGAGTTAACCGGGTTATCAAACATTTCAACAGTTAATGCATTCACATAAGGGAAACTCAATACACTCGCAAAATCCCGTCACAGTAAATAAAAGAAAGACAGTAATTCACACAGTAATAAAAAGCACAATAGAAAAAAAACGTAGAATAAGGAAAAACACAACAATAAAAACGTAGTTGTGGGTCACAGAGGAGATATAACATTTGGTGAAATGGAGATACATCCCCAAAATCATTGTGTGGAAATATGAGTTGTAGAGAATAAATCACAATAATTGCAGAGGCTAAGGAGGGAATAAACACTCAGGAGGGAATTCCTTGCTGGGAAGAGAAATGATCCTACACTTATTATCCATGCACAGGAAAGCAAGGCATTTGAATCTAAATCTTTAACGCCAGAGTGAAATACAATCGATTCGGCTCCTGGATGATTACTCAGGAACATACTAATAACTTAAAGGATAAAGGAACAGTAGATAAAAACACAAATATGCATCCAAACCTTTTCTGTGGAGAAAAAAATAATGAAAAAATCGCAATCAAGGAATAAAGAAAACGCAGGTAGGAGACACAAAAGCGCAGGAAAGTTTTTGAGTCTGGGGCTCATTCTGGCCACACACAATTAGACAATAACTCAGAAATAAAATATATTGTGGATAGCAAGGTTTCTTACAGGATGAATCAAGCGACAAGAGGATTACAATTACTGTAGAAATACATGTGCAAGGAAAGCTCATGGCAATGAAATCGTCATCCAAATACAGTAAAATAAACAAGTGTAAATTGAATTTTATTGCAAGTAACAACTTTAACATGCATACCTTTACCGACGACGATGAGACAAAGATGTCCTCCTGCGCGTTCGCTCAGTCCAGATCCTGCTTGTCGACTGATGAGACTTCAATGGTACCTTCGAGCCAACGCTAGGGGTACTCTTCTTCCCCCTGAGCTCCCCGAGCTACAAAGGGGCCACACACATGATACCAGAGAATGATATCAGCCAGATCTCCTCGCAAGGTCGAGCTACCACTCATTACCCGAGATGGGTATCCCAACTCCCACAAGAGAAAGTTAAGTCAAGATGAAATTTCAGCAGCGTAACGTTACACAAGCCAGATGTGATCCATACTCCTCCTCCACCATCCTTTTTATAGAGTTTCTTAGTCATTAGTTTCCCAAAACCTCATTAGATTCCTTTTTCATTTATTTAATTAGGAAAAACGTCCCCTGTACACATGTCGCCTGATCCCTTAGTTGCACCATAAAATCAATTTATTAATTAATTAAATATTCCTATTTCCCTCATCCACTCAAAAGAGTTCCTAAAAATTCTCCTCGGTGTCCCATTATTCCCTTACAATTCTTAAATGACTTATGCCTTACTTAATTCCTAGTTGAGTTCATAAATAGAAAGTTCCAAAGGCTAGATTTCTTACTAAGTTAGACATTCCCCTTTTTCTTTAAGTTTCCCCATTTTCCTTAGGTTTCCCCCTTTTCTTTAAGTTTCCCTTTTTCTTAAAGTTTCCCCTTTTTATAACTAAGTTTAGAATTAGTAAGTTTAGACAAAAACAACCAAATACCCCTTTTATTAATTAAACCTTTATTAAAATTTCCACTTTAATTATTAATGCTTGAATTTTCTTTACCCCCTTTCTGTTATATGTCTAATTAGTTTTTTTTTGTTCTAAGGTTCTACTCAGACCTAAGTTTTCAATTCACTAGGCTTGACAACAATTCTTAAGGGAAAAAATTAGTTATTAAACTTTAATTATCACATCATTCATTTAAGGCCGACCAGGTCCTAAGGAGGCATAGTTTTCTAGGCACTAGGTTTATTAACTTACCAGTTAAAATTGCGATGTGCCCTTCAGCACGCACTATGTACTCCAAGGGTTCCACTCGCCTCTTTCCGTTTTCTTTGCGCGACGTGCCCTTCAAGATGCATTACGTGCTCCAAGGGTGCCACTTGCGCCTTGACTGAATTTGGTAGACGTCAAACCCCTGGAGTCAATACTTTTTCAGGTGATCTTGTGGGAGACTAATAGGCTCTAAGGAATAAGGACCATGCCTTATTGCGTGCCCCTTAAAATGATCGTGAGAAACTGTCACAGTCTGCCCTCACGACATCGTGGGTCTTCTCGAACTAGGTAATCATTAACTTATAGTTCGAGCCACAACGAGAGTGCTAGTAGGTTGTGGCAGGGATGTTGCCACACCTCTCCCTCAATGTATCTGGTTGTTGTGTGTGACCCCTTTACTCCAAATGTGAGTTTGGTCGAAAATATATCATCATCCTACATCCATCAACAAATCATGTTAGCAATAACAATCAACATCATAATATCCAATCATATGTACATATGTCACATCAAAAAAATTCAAACCCTAACAATCCACTCCCTGACTCGATCCAGAGTCCCAGGAGTTTCCTCGATGCCTCAACATCCTCAATGTCTAGAGTCTTGCACACTTAGGAGAACCCAGTCAATAACACTTGTCGATGTAAACACAACAAAAGCAACATATCATCAAATCCACAATGTCTCAAAATCATAATAAAAAAAGCCAATAGTATAAGGACCCAGATCACTTGCACGCAAGTGTCCTCAAAGAATAAGTCTGCTCAGTGCACACAAGAGCGGGATGTTACATACACCCCCTCCTATTTTAAAATTCATCTCAAAGTTTCACAGTATATAAGTGCCCAAAATAAAGTGTATCACAATATCATATGTCTAGCTATCAAACAAAAATGGGAACTGCTGACGCATATCCTATGCGTCTTCCCAGGTCACCGAGTGTGGACTATAGTTGTCCCACTGGAACTTGACCTGATATACTGTTCGATGTCGTAGTTTTTGAATGCGATGGTCCAGGATGCAGATTGGCTTCACCGTGAGAGCATCCTCATCCGATACCTGCAAGGAACTCATGTCAATAACTTGTGTAGGATCACTAACATAATGTCTCAAAACAGATACGCGAAAAACATTGTGCATACGCCTCAAAGAATCAGGCAAGGCTAGTCTATAGGACACATGACCCTTCCTTTCCACAATCTCAAAGGGTCCCATGAACCTAGGAGAGAGTTTAACACCCTTTCCAAAATTGATCAAACTCTTATGTGGTTTCACCCGCAAGAAGACTCGATCGCCAACTTCATAACTACCATCGACATGACACGCATCGACATAACTCTTATGATGATCCTATGCTTCCTTTATCCCTTGTCATATGGTTTGAATTTGGTATTCCATTTCTTGGATCGCTTCAAGTCCCACCAGGAACTTATTCTCAAGCCGATCCCAACTCAAAGGCATCCGACATGGTCACCCATAAAGAAACTCAAAAGGCACGATCTTAATGGTGCTTTGATAACTGTTGTTATATGCAAATTATACTAGTGGCAAGAATTCTTCCCAACACTTATGTTGGTCCATCACGTACATACGCAACATTTCCTCCAAGATTTGGTTTGTTCTTACAATCTGCCCGTCTGTCTCTGGGTGATATGCGGTACTAAAGTTAAGTTGGGTTCCCAAGGCCTATTGGAAACTATTCCAAAATCGTCCTGTAAACACCAATCCTCTATTGGATATAATCCTCTTAGGCACGCCATGCAGCCTCACAATCTCACTGATTAAAACTCTAGCTATGTCAGGTGCCCGATACGTCATACACATAGGAATAAAATGAGCACTCTTCGTCAGAGTGTCAACTACCACAAAAATTGATTCGTATCTCCTTGTCCTCAGTGGTAGTACAACAATGAAATCCATCAAAATGACCTCCCACTTCGATTCTAGAATAGCTTGTGGCTGTAGTAATCCTGTCGGCTGTCTATGTTCAACATTCACTTGCTCACATTATATACATCTTGCCACGTAGTTGACTATGTCTGCCTTCATTTATTTCCAGAAGAATAAGGGTTTAAGGTCTGCTCTCATCTTCGTGACTCCAGGATGAGTCATGTACACTGCTCTATGAGCCTCGTTTAGGATCATACTCCTCAACTCGTCGTTGGGTGGTATGTAAATTTGAATTTTAAATCTCAATAATCCATCGTTGTCCATAGTAAATCCCTCAAATTTTGGTACTATCATTGTGTTTTGTCTGATAAAATCCTTTACCTCTTTGTACTAGTCATCATCGCACTGTAAAGTTAGGATATTTTCATGTAGATTCGTTTGAAGAGGCATCACTGAAAAGATGTGTGGTCTCCAACTCAATGCATCCACCACTCTGTTCACTTTTCCTTTTATGTAATTAATCTCGAAATTGTACTTGCTAAGCAATTTCGACCAACATCGTTGTCGCGTGTTCAAGTCGATTTGCGTAAAGATGTGCTATAGACCACATTGGTCATTTTTTAGTTCAAATTTTCGTCCAATAAATTAGTGTCTCCAAACTCTCAAGGCATAAACAATGGCTAACAAATCCAAATCGCGCGTCGCATAGTTCTCCTCATGCCTTCTCAACTTTCTCGAGATGTAAGCGATCAATCGACCATATTGCATCAAGACTCTACCTAAGCCTTCCTTGGATGCGTCAGTGCATACAAAGAAGTCCGCATCCATGTGAGGGACCTTTAGTATCAGTGTTGTCGTCAAAATATCCTTGAGCCTCTAAAATGCCTTCGTGCATTTCTCGGTCGAAACAAACTTCTTGTTCTTCTTCTGTAATTCCATGATCGGATTTGCTATCTTTGAAAAACCCTCGACAAACCGTCGATAATATCCTGCTAAACCCATGAAGCTACGCACTTCAGGGACATTCGTCGGCGCGGGCCATTCCATAATAGCCTTGACCTTTCCTTTATCCACAACGATACCTTCGTCGGAGATGACATGCCCTAAGTAGTGAATCTTTGATTCATAAAACAAGCATTTAGACAATTTACCATACAATTTGTTCTCTCGTAGACACTGTAGTACCATGCGCAAGTTCTCATCATGCTCCTCCATCATCTGAGAGTAAGTCAAAATATTGTCAATGATTACTTGGACAAACTTGTCCAAGTATTCACGGAACACCCCGTTCATCAAAATCATAAATACCCCTGGGGCATTTGTCAGTCCAAACGGTGAAATGGTAAACTCGTAATGTCTAAACCTTGTCTTAAAGGTGGTATTAGGGATTTCGTCCTCTTTGATCCATAACTAGTGATACCTTGATCTCAAGTTGATATTTGAAAACACTGTCACACCCTTCATCTGATCAAACAGATCATCAATCCTTGGCAACATATAGTGATTGTTGATCGTTTCCTTGTTCAATTGATGATAGTCAATGTAGAGTCTCCATGATCCATCCTTCTTCCGTATGAAGATAACAGACGCACCCCATGGTGACACACTTGGATGTATAAGTCCTAGGTCCAACAACTCCTTCAGTTGCATTTTCAACTCCTGTAACTCTAGGGTAAACATCTGATAAGGCTTTCTTTCTACCGGTTCAGTCCCCTATTTTAGTTCTAAGGTAAATTCCAATTCCCTCTCAGGTGACATCCCAGGTAACTCCTCAGGGAAGACGTACGTAAACTCTCGCACCACCGTAAGGTTTTCTAGACCTTCCGCTACTCCCTTCTCCTTTAACGTAAGGATCGTATAAAGCTTACATCCCTTTCACATGGTCTTCCATAGCTACAAGGAAGAGATAAACCTTAGGGAGACTCCCTGGTTCCAACCTACAATCACGTGTCTCTCTCCCTCGTCATCAACCAAGCTCAACCGTTTTGTCTTACAGCTGAGTATCGCATCATGCGATTCCAACCAATACATACCGATCATGACGTCATAAGACCCTAAGGTTGTGACGTACAGGTTGAACCTACTGACAAACTCTCGCAGGTTAAGGCTACAGGCCGTAACCTTCCGACCAACCTTCTATTTGTCTCTCGAAGCCATTTCTACAAATGTAAGCTCGTCATGTTCGACTGCCTTTACCTTAAATATTTTTAGCGCTGCACCAGAAATAAAACTCTTGGTAGAACCTGGATCTATCAAAATACTAAGGGTCTGGTCAATGACGGTACCTGACGTCTCAAGCAAAGTCAACCGGTGCTCTGCCTGGCAGTTATTCATCGCTGCATGAATCCGATGGGCCTTGCCCAAATCTCCCACGGTAGTGGGTTCGACTGATATAGATGATTTGGTCCTATCCACTGGGAAGTCACACTGGTAATGTGGCTCCCTACATGTCCAACACCCTTTCCTTGGTCCAGTACTCCTGGTACCTAAAGTAGAAGCTCGCTGCCCACTGGCTTGGAACCTTGGTCTGTTTTGCTGAACATGCCTAAAGTAGGTCCTAAGGAGGCATAGTTTTCTAGGCACTAGGTTTATTAACTTACCATTTAAAATCGCGATGTGCCCTTTAGGATGCACTACTTGGTCCAACGGTTCCACTCACCTCTTTCCATTTTCTTTGCGCGACGTTCCCTTCAAGATGCACTATGTGCTCCAAGGGTGCCACTCACCCCTTGACTGAATTTGGTAGACGTCAAACCCCTGGAGTTAATATTTTTTCAGGTGATATATTGGGAGACTAAGGGCCTCTAACGAATAAGGACCCTGCCTTATTGTGCACCCCTTAGAATCATCGTGCACGACTGTCACAGGCTTCCCTCACGACATCGTGGGTCATCTCGAACTAGGTAATCGTTAACCTACAGTTCAAGCCACTACAAGAGTGCTAGTAGTATGTGGCAGGGTTGCTGCCACACCTCTCCCTAAATGTCTCTGGTTGTCGTGTGTGACCCCTTTACTCCAAATGTGAGTCTGGTCAACAAGCTATCGTCAGCCTGCATCTATCAATGAATCATGTCAGCAATAACAACCAACATCCTAATATCTAATCATATGTACATATGCCACATAAACAACATTCAAACCCTAACAATCCACTCCCTGACTCAATCCGGAGTCCCAGGAGTTTCCTCGATGCCTAGACATCCTCAACGTCTAGAGTCCTGCACACTTAGGAGAACCCATTCAATAGCACCTGTCGATGTAAACACAACAAAAATAACATATCATCATATCCATAATGTCTCAGAATCATAATCAAAACAACCAATAGTATAATGACCTGGATCACTTGCATGAAAGTTTCCTCAAAGAATAAGTCCACTCAGTGCACGCAAGAGTGGGATGTTACAAGAGGCAAGTGAGGTAAACATACCCAAACCAGAATAGAAGAAGGGACATCAAGATTAGGAATGAATTCATGAGTCCATCTGTTCAATTACATTCCTTTGGTTCCAAATAAGTACATACCATTTATAAAGATGAGATCCCTATCCTTCTTAACTTCAAACAAAAAGGAATAAAAGAATCTGTTGCAAAATTAATGTGTGAGCTTTCCTTTGATTAAAATCTCCCATGTTTTTTAGCCCCCAGGGGGAAGATCAATTAGCAAGTGTCATGATATGAAGTGTTATGTTCAATATATCACTGAATTTGGATCTCACTGAAGATATGGTAAATGTAGCTTCCAATCAATGAGGATGTGGCTTCATACCTAGGGTTTGCATCTATCTTGGTTAGACATCTATTTCTCATTCAGTTTTCTTGTTTGGGTTATGTACTATCCCTTAAGTCAAATTATTTTGTGCTGGGTGGACCACTGCCCCTCCCTGCCATCGTGATGTCCTTTGATTACATCAACCTGGACCCCCCTAGCACTTCTTCCTTGAACGATTTTGGTGTTACCTTCTATTTAGCCACTATTATCGCCGCGTCTACGTCTCGTTTTTCCGTTGTAGTCTCTGTCGCCTCCAAATATTTAGACACCATTGAAGTCCCAAGACAGTTTCCTCGAGACTTGCACTCACCCTCTTCCCCAAGAAATTCTTGTAACTCTAAACTTCCAAAACAACCTGAAACCTTAGCCTTCTCCACCCACCATTTCTCCCCCTTCAATAATAATTGAAATATTAATTAAAATTATTTTTATAATTTTTTAAATTTCAAAAATAAAAATAAAAATTATTAGTTAATGTTTATAACTTTCATAATTAGTCAAATTATGAAAAACATTTTATAATACACAAATTTGTAATATAAAAAAGATTAAGTGGAACAATATTTTCTAGTAATTTATTTTATCTTATCTCCCACATAGTGTGTGTTGCCTTTGAGCCCTTATGTTTTCAAATTTGGTCAATCCCAAAGATCTTTTGTATTAGGCCATTGATTTGAACACTAGATGGGGTCACACCCCCTCCCCCACATCCCCCTTCCAAATTATGAAGTTACTATATTTGAGGCTCTCGTTTCTGTTATTGGAAAGACAATTAAATCCAACCCACAAAATTTGTCAAGATAAATGAAATTCTTAAAGTAACCCTTCCCTCTTCTTATTCTTTGCATATGGCATTGGATATGGCTAGAAAAGGTTTGGTTGGAAAACTTACGGGGATATGTCCTTCACCTAGAGCCATGCCAACCTGGGTACAAAAGAACTGACAAGTTTTAATAAAGGGAAAACTCACTCATTATTTCTATGGAAGAGGCTTCTATGTCTTCCTTTTTTATGCCAAAGAAGATAGCGATCTTATTTTCTGAAATGGGACTTATTTTTTTGGAACCAAGGGCATGTATTTAAACAAGTAGACTCCATATTTCAACCCAGAACATGATTTCCCATCAGTTTCTCCAGTGTGGATTCATTTGTTGCATCTCCCTTTGCATTATTGGAATCAAGAAGAAGTGCAATGTATAGGGGACACCCTAGATATGTATATTGATAGATTTGAACCTAAGGATGATATGTTCACTTGCGCTTGCATATGTGTGTAAGTATACCTAGAAAAGGGATTACCTGAAGCAACACAACTATCTATGGATAGTTGGAACACATACATCATATGGAATATGAGAAACTCCCCTTCAATAAGGAAAGAGGTCCTTACCTAGTCAAATGCATTGACCATACCTATTTTAATGATCATCCCTTTGTCCTTATTCTCCTTGCTAGAGTGTATTTACCCTTGGACCATAAATATGTTGTCTATTGTTTGATGTTTTTGCAGGAATCCACCTTGATTATTGAAAATTATTTTGGGGAGGATCTTATTTATCCTATTTTCCATGATTTTGGTTAAGATTTTATAAGAAGAGTTACGTGGGGATATAGGAACAAATATGGAGAATAATGATGGATTTTCCTCTTTCATAATTAATTCTAAAAGAGAGGAGCTTGTAGTGCCCCTGATTTCATGTTTCTTCTAGACATGTTGGAGCTTATGCTTCAAATCAAATCTAATTGTATCCCAAAAGGCTAAAACAAGTGGATGTAGAAGTCATCGAGCCCTAGTGCTTTGTTAAGATCTAGTCCCCAAATAGCCATAATAATTAATTATTCTACTATTTATTGGTCCATTTCTTCATTCTCAACATCAGAAATCAAGTGGGATATGTTTTATAAAATCATAGCAAAGGAATCAAGATCCTCCTGCTCTTATTCAATATAAAAAACTTCAAAAGGTTTTTGGGTGGTCTCTTTGATTGATAGGATGTATCTCAATCTTAAGCCATCTTCTAATGACATTTCTTTGAAATTATTTATCTGAACTCTAGATTTTTCTTGTTGGTGAAAGGAGGTGTTCATTTCACTATATTTCAGCCATAAGCTCTAGCATTTTAGGTGCCACATCTCTTCCTCCTATCTAGATACCTTATGTAACTTGCTACATAAAGCTCTTTCTTCTTCCTAATGGTGTTTTGTAGTATCTTCCAATTCTATTTTCTCTTTAAGGGATTTAAGTTGAGATCGTATTAGAAATTTTTCTTTCTCTGAGGGAATATACGATATTTTTTCCCAATTCTTGAGGGCTTATTTAACTACTTTTATTTTCTTCTCCCAAATGAAGGTGGGTGAACCCAAAACCCACTTCCCCCATTCCTCTGAGATAATCTCAAAATATATAGGGTTCCAAAGCCAAAGGGGGCTGAATATCAATGGAAGTGACCCAAAATATTAGGAGTGGAGGAACTGAAGAGAAATCGTCTTATGGCTAGAGAAAATCAATGGGATGGTTCTATAAGTTACGAGGCTATTAATTGAAAAGAGGTTTCTCTAAATAAGGAAACGGTCCAATCTAGCAGCAATATTTCCCGATTCAATTTGTCTGTTCGACCATGTGTATTTCCCTTTCATAGGTTTGATATCTACTAAATCCCAATACATCATGCGATATTCATTATTTTCTCTAAAACGGTCACTAACTATGCTACCACCTATTATTTCCTTACTGTTCAAAACATTGAAGTCCCCATCCACACCACTATTGTAAGTAGATTTAGGGTCTTTCAAAGCCTATAGGGAACACCAAAAATATTTGTTTTATTTGTAAATTATAGACATATATACATTGAAAATATTATATTGAATACCTGAGTTGTAATGTACAAGGAAAGATAGAATCCAATGTTGTGTTTGAAGAGAAAATTCTAGTTGAAATGAAGAGTTGTCCTAAAGTGTGCAAATACCTCTTAATGCTCGTATTGAACTTGTCGTTGTTCCTTTACACCTTTTCCACTACATTTTTCCAATATTAATCATTTTTATTTCCTCAATCTTGGTTTCCTAGAGTGGGAGGATAGTTGGATTTTCTGATTTTATCAAATCTCTCATGCCTTCGTCTTTAACTTTGCTACCCATTCCTCTGCAATTCCAGGAGAAAATATTCATTATTTAACTATAGAGCGTTTATGTCCTCCACTTTGCAGTGGATAACTGATTCCAGGGTTATTATCACTTTGAGTTCTATCTCCCAATAATTTTTCTATGGTTATTTAAATACCCAATACTTTCTCCTTATTTGTTTCTTCTTTCATTTTTTCTTTCGCCGACTTTCTGTCTACCATTTTGTGTTTTCTCTTTTCCTCCTCCTCCTCCTCTTTGTGCTCCTCTTCCAATTGTTGATGGGATTTCTTCCTTTTTAATATGATTAAATAAATATGAGGCTTTTAAAAAGCATGCTCAATTTCCTCCTGATGTTTTGAAAGGAGGTCATTATTAGCTTATGAACAAGGATTAGTTTGATATTCTACGAAGACAGATGAAATAGGTGAAAACAAAGTTGTGTCTTCCTTGACTAAGGGAGAAACCAATTCCAAAAAAAAGATGGGTTCTTCCCAAGAAAGAGTTTCAAACTTGTTTTCAGATGATCCCATTATTCCTTCTTGAGGGTTTCAACCTAGAGATAAAGAAATACTTCCTTGGATCTGCATTGAAGAAGCAAGTTTTGGCATCATCGAAGTTGCTTGGCTCTTGATTGTAGATTTACTAGAAAGATCCATTTTACTTGAATATGAAGGGGCCAAATGTGATGTATTTGAGATGGTTTGTTGCTTAGAGCACATTTTACTTGCCACTAATCTTCCTTTCAATAATATTTTTTGGTTGAAGGGATATTTTTCTTGCAATCCTTCAGGAAGTGTCCATATTTAGGGCAAGTTTTTCATTTCAAGAGAAGTTTTTCATAATCCAATTGCTAGAGATGTTTCCAATTGTCTAGGGTTAGGAATATATATTTTGATAGTCCTTCCTATAAATTGAACTCAATACAGATCTTGGAATAGGTGAACATCCCAACCTTGGGTTCATATTTACCTTTGTATCTCCCCAAAGAATTCCCAATACACTTGAGTGAATATTCATTCCAACAATGAAGAGGCAAGTGAGGTAAACATACCAAAACCAAAAGAAGGGTCATTAAGCTTAGAATTGAAATCATGATTCCATCTATTTAAGTACATTCCTTTGGTGCTAAATAAGTAGGAACCATTTATAAAGATGAGATCCACGTCCTCCTTGGCTTCAAACAAAAAAGAATAAAAATATATATCTCAAAAGAAATGTGTGAGCTTTCCTCTAACTAAAATATGCTAATTTTTTTTAGCCCATATGGTCATACATATAGGAGAAGGCCAAACCCTAGTAAATTGGCCAATAATGCCTCTTTCAACTAAAACAAGAGCTATATCATGAGAGGAGGAGACAAGAAGAGGAACCTATGGAATATTATCAAGTTTATTGACAAAGAAAGAGTTTTAAGGCTTGATGGATTTCCCAGTGGCCATAGTGAGGGTGTGAAAGGCCAAAGCCTCAACATCTAGAGGGGGAGGGAAGCCCCCTCTAGGATCCAAATCCATGTTGAATGGTTATAGGATGCCAACAACAATGAAGAAACCCTAGCAACACACAAAAGTGAACCTAAAAAATAATCAAATTAGTTTCCAAATATTAAAAAGTCAATACAAAGTTACAATTTTAGCAAAAATTGCATGGTTGAATTCTAGTGATGACAAAACAAAAAATTTCAAGTTCATAGGATATTTAGTTTTCTTCATTTTTTTCTAATAAAGTATTTTTAGCTTAGTCTAATACTCACTATCACTATGTATCTCATAAGAATTTGTTATTTTATCACTAAGTACTAATTTTCTTCTTTACTCTACCTACAAGTAAAAATATAATTTTCATCTTCTAGTTTGGGGTTTATGATCTCTCCTTATATTAGTCTTCTTTTATTTGCAATTTATTCACTCCACCATAATTTTATTTATTTTTACATTGTGATTGTACTTTTAATGGTATCAATATTCCTAAGAGAGACCTTATCATTTATTCTCAAATGGTTAGGCCAAGAGTTTGCATCTTTAAACCTCTCACACTTCAATCTTTAGCGACTTTTAATTATTTTTGAAACAATACTATGAAACCTTTGAATCTTCATGTTGATTAGTTTATATATATAAGTTTGTGTTTACTAATTTAATTTTAATATTATTAATTATAAAACACTTAATTTTTTTCAATTTTTCTCCAAATTTCTTTAGAAATACTACAATCACGTATTTCAAAAACATATAATATCTTCACTAACAAGCATACAAACTAAGCCTTTTTTTGTCCCATAAGCATATCAAACAAACCTTATGACAATAACGATCAATTCAAAAAAATATCTTTCAATCCCTTTAATAGATAAAAGAGTGAAATTAATTTTATATATCTATTTTTTCCTTATTTATAAAGTTAAATTGTATATTAATTTCTTTTAAATTATATAATTTAAAATTTATTATTATTTGTTTACATTGTATATGTTACACCATTTCCATGGGCATTTCACTTCTTTCAATATAATTACTTTAAACATTTTATTTCTCTATTTATGTTGTTTTTTCATAAATCCCATTAACCAAGTTTGAACTTAAAGATGGAAAAGTGGAAATCAAAATGAAGAATCAATAATGTATGATGTTTATGAATTTCAGAAGCATTTGCTTAAGTGAATTAATTGCATTAAGAGGTTCCTTTTATAGATTAGTATGAGGGAGATGTGTATGATCCAGATTGTATAGGGAATGTAATGATACACATATATGAATATAGGAAAAAGCAAAATAACACAATGAAAACTCAATTTCTATTAATGAATAAAATAGCAGAATATCATAGAACACAAACTGGCTAGAATGGTGGTAGTTTATCTTTCAAGAGAGAGAGAGAGAGAGAGAGAGAGAGAGAGAGAGAGAGAGAGAGAGACTATTCTCATTCACCAAAAGATCATACAAGAGTCCAAAAGGATTTCCTTTTAATATAAATCAATAACCTTAAAGTTACAAAACCCTAACCCTAGGAGGTGAAGCGCCAAAAATGTGTTTTTGGGCCCGAGGTGGTTAGTTTCTACATCAAAATCCCATGGGTGAAACTTTCACATACAATCTATGTTTGACATGCATAATAGCTCATTGGAAAGAAATAACTTAGGACTACAATATTGCACCATAGATTGGGTGTGTCAAAGAAAAACCCAAGCCCTGAAATTTCCCCAGAAACATCATTTAGGGTCTCAAAATGGGTCTGAAAGTTTAGGACCCAGAAAATCCTAAATATCGTAATAAAACTACCAAGCTGAGGAACCTTTTTGAGTTAGTTGAAGCGGTGGGTGGCCAATGATATCCACTTGTATCAATCCTCCCCCCTTAGGAAGAAATGGTCCCTATTGCGTCAAGTTCCGGTAATATATGGGGAAACTTTTGTTGAATCTGAATCTCAGTGAGCCATTTGCCTTGTTGAAAATGTTGTCCTTCTTTGACAACCTGATAGAGTTGTATGTTCTGCTAGCATTCCCTTTGTCTTGGTGTCCATGACTCAATCCACTATAGCCTACTCAAGGTAGCAGTGATTGAGTTTCGTAGGGGCTAATTGCTCAACCACCTCTGAGGTGTCCAACAAATGTGGGAAATAAGGTCGAAGCAACTCCACATTAAATACCAAGTGCAAACCAAGGAAATGAGGAATACTCAATTTGAAAGCGTTTTCACCCACATCCTTTGTGATGGTGTAAGGCCCATATTGGAGTGTTCTGAGCTTCTCGTTGAGTCATGTGATGTGATCTTTATCCAAATGCAACCATACCTTGTCACCAACCTGAAACTTGTGTGGAACTCACTATTGGTCATATTGCTCCCTGCAATTGACATTGGAATTCTGTAATATATTATGAGCTTGTTGTTGGAAGTGTTGGATCCATTCAATACATTTTTCTACTCTGGTCTACCTCATTCTGAGTGTGGGAGGACTCCGTAGGTTAATATGGAACATGAAGAGATACATCAATGGGGGCCAATGGAAGGAACCCCAAGAACACTTGAAAAGGGTTGTGACCAATAAAGATATGGATGGATATGTTATAGTTATACATAAAATATGGAAGGCTCTCATTCTATGTACATGGATTCTTGGAGTTATACAAGTGCAAGATATGCACAATCTTCCTATTGATCTCTTTTTTTTCCCATTTGTTTGGGGGTGAAAGGAAATCGATTTGGTAAACTTGGTGTCCATAAGAGACCATAGGCTAGACTAGACGACAATGAGGAACGTATTGTTCCTGTCTAAAATTATGGTCCATGCACTAGTACAAATGGGCAAAAAATCCGATGTTATAATCCGACAGTATGCAGTACTGTCATAATTGTTTTGCAATTTTAGTATTTTTTTTTAAATGCACGATATTCATCAAATATCCAATGAGCATGGAGTTGGATATCCGATGGGTGTTTAGTTTGACCAAGTCAATGATCCATTCGTTGGACATCCGATGTTCGACCAATTCAATAAATTTGGTGTCAGATATCTGACGGTTGACGAAGTCAATGTTTTTTCCCGTTAGACAACATCCCTTTGGTAAAATATAAATAAGTTTGAAATATTAGAGATGTTCAACATTGTTGCTACACTATCGACAATTTGCATAGGTTATAGGGGATATTTTTTGGTCAAAATACTCAAATTTTTTATTTTGTTAATTGCATTACAAATAGTTAAGCTACAGAGGTTGATTTTTGAAGACAATAATCATTGAAAGTTTGGTAAGGAAAAATGTCACATAACATTCCTCCAGGAGGAGTACAACGAAACGTGAGATTTGCATTAGAGGATTTGGGTGATGGAAAATGTTATTTCCCTTGTAAAAAATGCAGGGGCTATAATAGTAGGAGAGTTTTAATAAAAATGACAAGAAAAAATTGTAGATATTATGGACACCTTGAAGGCATGCATGAATATCATCCCTTGGTAAGTTATTCATTAAATGTCTTTATATTGCAAATTATTTTTGTAAACATTTGTATGTTAAATGTAGAAGAGGAATAATATGGGGTTTATTGGTTAGCAGGTTTAAGGTTTAGGGGTACAAGGAGTAAGGGGTTTGTAAAGTACCCAAACACCCCTAGCCGGGCACGCTACCTCAAGAACTCTGTTCGAAACTGAAATTCGAATTCTGATGCCTTTTAATTATTAAAGAAACATAATAACAAAACATGCAATAATAAAGATTCATGCTACAATATAAATAATGCTCAAACATGCCATGCATAAAAATAACCAGCAAGCATGCATGTTATAACATATGAATCTCAGAGACAATAATTCATACACAAGAGAAATAAATATACAACAAAGAAAACACATGACATAGAGCACTTGTCTTAAGAAAAATGGTTCACCAACTGGCTCCAGACCAAGGAATTTCCACCCAATTGTAGACATTGTTGTCCCAAGTCTCAACAATAATGTCACCCCCGAGCTAGGGCTATGAATCCACAAGGACGGCTCCATGGTATCACTCATCTTTCCAAACCACTCATCACTCAAGCTCTCACATGATTCTCAACATACACAACAATCCAAGTACACTAGCTCTCTTATATCCATCATGCACAACCCAAGAGAATGGACCCCCTTCTCTGCCACGCAGTGCCTCAGGTTTTCCACCTCCTTCCAGGGCTCCAATGCATTTGGTCAAGAATTTCCATGCTGGGAATCTCAGGATTCACAGCCGTGAGCATAAATTAACAGTTTCCAATGCATCTCATACATGTAGGCATTAATTCATGGTTGGAATACACCAACAATCATTACAACCAACAAAATAATGGCTCCTCTCCAACAATTCGTTTTTCCTTCCCAAGCCAAGATCCAAATGAATGAGGAATGATGAATGGGTGAAAGAGTGAATGGAGAGAGAGAACATAATTAAAGGTGAAAACCATAAAAAATGAGTGAACAAGGTGAGTGAAGGAGAAGAACCCCCAAAACAACCCACAAGATGGGTTTAAATATTTACTTGCAATCAAGAAACACATGGCCTTCCCCAAGAAGCTCATGTAACCACTTCTCTCCATTAAAAAAATATGGGTAAACAAAATATGATAAAAATGAATTAGCCCCTCAAGCCCCCTCTCTTGTGGAATCATATCCCCCTATAACTCTTGTCCTTGTCTGTATTACAACCAACGATGTATTTTATTATTAATAATGATCAAAACATTACATTTCCTAGGCACACTGACCTCTTTTAATTGTTTGGTCACTCTGGCCTTTCATATATTAAAAAAATACATTATTTAATATGGGGCTAAAAACCGGGGTATTACATTCCCCTCCCCCTTATTTTGGCACTGTCTGCAGTGCATATACAAAACATAAATCAAAATTTCAAAATTTATTCAAAAAGTTGTGGGTACTCTGCCCGCATGGAATATTCATGCTCCCAAGTAGCATCTATAGGACTGTAACAGGTCCAATGAACTTTTAACAAATCTATAACTTGATTACAGAGAATTTTGACTTTTTTGTCCAATATGCGCATTGGCTGGACCTGGAAGTCTCCCTTTGTCTCCACCTGAATCATATGCCAATCAATAACATGGTTAGGATCATGTACATATTTTTTTTAGCAATGAGACAAGAAATACATTATGCACATTCATGGAAGCAAGAAATGCAAGCATGTATGCAACTGACCCTATTCTATCCAATATCTCAAATGGACCACAGAATCTCACTGCTAGCTTTGTACAACTACCCAACTTCAATGAGCTCTTCTAGGGATTCACTTTCAAAAGCACATGCTCCTCCACTGTAAATTCTCTAGTTTTCCTATTCTTATATGCATAATTTTTCTATCTATCTTGAGATGCCTTTAAATTATTCATAATTATAACCATCTGGTCTTCCATGTCCTTGAGAAATTCTGGCCCAAGTACCACACTATCTCCTAGGTTGTCCCAACTCACTAGAGTATTTCATTTCCTACAATACAGAGCTTCAAATGGGATCATTTTCAATGAAGTTTGATACCCATTATTATAGGCAAACTCAACCAAGTGCAAGTAATCTTCCCGCTTAGATGGCTTATCCATCACATACATTCTTGACATGTCTTCAATTACTTGGTTGACTCTCTCTATTTTCCCATCTGACCGTGGATGGTATGTTGTGATAAAGTTCACATTTGTACCAAATCCATTAAACAATCCCCTCTAGAAATTTGACGTAAAATTTGTATCTCTATTTGAAACAATTGTCTTGGGTATCCCATGCAACCTAGCAATCTACCTCATGTAATTTCTGCAATATTAGCTATTGTATGAGTCATTTTTACAGTAAAAAAATGAGAAGCCTTTTTCAGTTTATCAATCACTACCATGATTGAATCATGTTGTCTTGTTGTCCTGAGAAATTTAGTTATAAAATAAATGATTACCACTTCCCATTTCTTCTCTGGAATTGATAATCGTTGTAGAAAACCCGTTGGGTGCCTATGCTTAGCCTTCACTCTCTGACATTCCATACATATATCAATGTAATCAACAACATCTTTCTTCATTCCTGGCCAAAAGAAGTAGCTTCTTACTACTGCAATTGTTTTTTGGTAACCAGGATGTCTGACATATGAAACATTATGCATTTCTTTTAATACCAAATTCTTAAGTTCTCTGGAACTAGGAACATAAATTCTATTTTTATGCATAAGTAATCCATATTCCTTCATCTCATATTCTTTAACTTTCTGTTGTACATTTTCCTACTATAAGATTTCATTTACTTGTAGGTAATGCTGATCAGTGACAACAACATCTAAAATTCTTCTCTTTAAATATGATTGATGCATACTAACCACTGTAGCATGCATGAGATGTACTCTTCTACTAAGTGCATCCACAACTTTATTTTCTTTTCCTTTGATATGCTTGATGTGAAAATCATATTCACTTAAAAATTCCAGCCATCTTGTTTTCCTGTCATTCAAAATTGGTTGTTCAAAAATATATTTCAGACCACTATGGTCTGTTCTTAATTCAAATCTCTTCCCCATGAGAGATAATTCCTACACATATTCAATGCATGAACTATGGAAGCAAGCTCCAAATAATGTGTGGCATAGTTCCTCTCATGCTCTTTACACTTCCTGGACTCATAACCAATGACATGTCCATTTTGAGTGAGGACTCCACCAAGTCCTTCCTTGCATGCTTCTGTACATACCACACAACTTTCATTTGGGTCAACAATATTTAAAATAGGTGCACTAGTAGGTAATTCTTTCAACAAATTAAATTTCTCTTCACACTCAATTGTCCATTCAAATTTAATTCCCTTATTTTGCAAAGAAGTGATGGGATGAGAAATATTAGAGAACCCTGCTATAAATATTTTGTAGTAACCAACTAATCCCATAAAAGATATGGCTTTTGAAACATTATTGAGTGTTGGAAATCCTCTAATGGCTTCAATATTTTCTGGATTTAATGCTATTCCTTATTCTAAAATAATGTGTCCCAAATAATGGATCTATTCTTGGTAAAAATAACACTTAATAAGATTGGCATAGAGATGATGTTCCCTCAACACTTGTAACACCAACCTCAAGTGATGTTCATGCTCTTCCTCAGACTTATAATAAATAAGTATGTCATCCAAGAACAAAATGAAAAACTTATCCAGATAATTTATGAATATGCCATTCATTAAGTACATAAAGATAGATGGTGCATTGGTCAGTCCAAATGGCACCACTACAAACTCATAATTCCCATACCTGGTTCTAAAGGATTTCTTATTGATGTCTTCTTCCTTGATTCTTACGTGATGGTATCTTGAACTTAAGTCTATTTTTGAAAATATTTTTTCCCCTCTTAGTTGATCAAAGATGTCATCAATTCTGGGTACAAGGTATTTGTTCTTCATAGTGTCTTTATTCAACTGTCTAAAGTCAATACACAGCCTCAATGTTCCATCCTTGTTTTTGACAAAGAGTACTGGTGCTCCCCAAGGTGAAACACTTGGACATATGTACCATTTATTCAATAACTCTTCCAACTGCATTTGTAATTCTTTAAATTAAGGTGTACTCATTCTGTAAGGTGTTTTTCATACCAGGGAAGCTCCTGGTACTAAATCAATAGATAAATCTATCTCTCATTTTGGTGGAAATCCTAGTATTTCTTGGAATACATCTTCAAACTCTTGTAGTACTGAAAAATCTTCAAGGCTTGGCCCTTTTTACCTTTTTGGCTCTACATGGGCTGCATACAATTGACATACTTTCCTGAAACATTTCTTTAGCTGTAAGGTTGAAATCTCCCGTATAGAAATGGGTCTTGGAATTCCTTTCACAGTGCCTTGTTTTCCTTCTTTATCAAGACAATCTAGGACAACATGGTGCTAGTCCAACCAATCCATTCCAATTAGGATGTCATAAGATCTTAATCAGATGATATTCATATCTACAAATGTATTTACTCCATTAAGATTTACTGGACAACTTCTAATAGCCTCATTGATCCTTCTTTTGGTTCCAGTGTCTAGCTGAACCAAACTTGACTTCCCTAGATTACTTTTCTCCAAATGTAATCTATCCACTATTTTAGGATCAATATAACAATGAATTGGTCTTGAATCAATTAAAATAGTAACATGACAATTACTGATCTTACCTTCCACTTTGATCATATTGGATTGGTACTCTTCTTATCGATCTTCTAAGGCTGTATATATCCTTCCCATGTCCTGCATTTTTGTAGCCTCTTGGATCTTGTGCATGGTCTTTGATTTATCTCCTCTGTGAGGGAAATCCCTGTATAGGTGATTTTCCTTGCACCCCAAACATTGGATTTGTGGTATTCCTCTTTCCCCCAAGGAATCCTCTTTCTTGAATTCCTCCTTAGCAGAATGAACTTGTTGATTTTTATTAGGGTTGTTTCTATTGAAAGGAGGTTTGAATCCCTTCCTCCTCAGATCAAATTTATCATTCTTGTTATCCTTATGATATTTATGCATGAAATCTCTTCCCTTTCCTTGCTAATACAAGTACTTATCCCTTTTGATAGTCTTAATCAATGACCTGGGCTCATCATATTGAATATTCTCTTTATAAAATGAAGGAAGTCCACTCAAAAACCTCTGTATTTTCACCTTCTCATCCTTTATAAACCCCACATATTTTAGAAGTCCCAAGAACTTATTTTCATACTCTACCATGGTCACGCTTCCCAGACTTAGCTCAAAGAAATATTGCATTTTATTTTCATAGAAGTGATCTAAAAGGTACTCCTAAAAATATTTCTTGAATTTATTCCGAGTGATCTTGCTCTCATTAATGTTCTCAACATGCTTCAATTGATCCCACCACATAGAAACTTTCCCATGTAAATGGTATGTGACAATTCTTTCTTCTAGGTTTGAGGAGTAGTTGTGCAATTTAAAATACCTCCTGAGTCCAAGCAACCATGCTTCAACATCATATTCCCTTTATCTTTCACCATAAAAGTATGGTGGCTTAAGTTTCCTTAACGATCCTTGCAAACTGTCCAATTCATGCCTTCTTATTTGGTTCCTAACAAGAGACAATTATGGACTGGTTATGGAGCCTTCTTATGCATAAAATTTCCTTGTTGAGTAAGGAGGGGAGTGATGTCTATGAGTTATGCTGGCACATCTTGAATTAACAACTCTTCTGTAGTTACCCCTTCTTTCATGATATATTTCTTCTTCCTCATTCCTTAAGCCCGATCCATTCCTTTATTTCCCATGCAACTGATTTAGGATTTGCAATACTTGAGAATTTATCTGATTTTTTTTTCATCAACCTCTCATTGTCTTCTTTGTAACTCTGCACTTCTATTTTCAGTCTTCTCATAGTCTCTATTAAGGTTTCTTGTTCCCCTATGCTCTTGTGCCCATTTGATTTTGTCTTTGCATTACCAACATTGATATTTTGACCTTTGGATTCTTTGTCATGACTGAAGGATCCCTCTCCTTCCCCCATTTCTTGAATATGCATCCTTATCTTGAAATGATATGGTTATACTCCCTAATTCTACAAAATGTGCATCCAACAAAATTTGTTATGCTAAAATAATTTAACAAGATCCATGAAATTACGTACAATTTGTTCCAATACTGTATCAAAATTCTTTCTTTCATGGGTTCTCCCAAAAAGTTTCAACACTTAGATTATTTTTCTACTTTTTCATGGACTCACGAACTCACAGACTCACAACAAATCCAACACTTATCCGTTTTTCTAAATTTTCGGACTCGCGGATTCATAGAGTCATTAAAGTACAACATTTAGCCATTTTTCTATCTTTTCAGACTCACCGACTCACAGATTTACAGACTTACGAACTCATAAAAATCCAAAACTTAGTCATTTTTCTATATTTTTGGACTCACAGACTTATCGACTCACAGACTCATAAAAATTCCAAAACTTAACCACTTTTTTCTATCTTTTTCAAACTCATCGACTCGAAGACTCACAGACTTATGGACTTACAGACTCATAACAAGTTCAACACTTAGTCATTTTTGTATCTCCACTAGTAGATCGGATGTTGAGATTTAATCTCCTATTGACTGGACAATCTTGGCTCATCTAGCGGTTTCAACAAAATCAACAATCACGACTTAATTAGGCATTGGGATGGAAAATTCTTATTCATTTTGGGACTTCGACACTCCGAGACTCTGGGATATTACAACTCTCAATTTTTTCAACTCCCCCAGAGTTATATCTTCCGAAGTAGTCATAAAGTGACGATGACTGCTTACCATCAGTTAACACCTCCCCTTACACTATCCTTCCACGATAGCGTAAGGGGAGGTGTTAACTCCCCTTACTATGAATTAACGATATGGGCAATACTTATTCATTTTTGTACTTCATCACTTCGGGACTGTGAGATATTACAAATCTCAAGTTGTTCAACTCCCCTGGAGTTATACATGCTAAAGTGCTTACCCTATCCTTACACTATTTAATATGACCATTGAGAAAAGTCCCAAAGGAATCTTAGATTGATGGTCTGCGTGATTTCATTACTTCGAGACTACGACACTTTTGCTGATAAAAGAAGTTGGACATTCCCAAAGGCCATAATCCCAGAGATAACATGGAATGTTGATGTCACCTATGGTGACATGGACCCATGGTATGTGTGCCATGTGTCACTCGAAAATGGACATGTTGGGGTCCAAAAGGCACTGAAATCATGTGACATGTGTCCCCACATGACACCCTAGCCATGTGTCATAAGACATGTCATCCACCAAATAGATGATCCACATTCCTCTACTCCAGTTTTGACAGCCTATGTAAATTTACAACTGCGGCTTTATACTCCATGGCTTCGGTACTTCATGGATTTTCCTAGTCTGCAGTAATCGCCAAAGTGGTGAAGTTTCGTAGTCCCAAAACTTCTCTATCCTTGTACTCCTGATCTAACGACTCACATTAATCCCAAATTCCTTCCTCGTTCTTTCTAGGACTCAAAATTCTTTACATACAGAGGGTCAAAATCGGATGACCACGATCAACGACAAATATTTCACCAGAAATTTCGATCAGATCGGACGACCAACGCGATTTTGCGACTCCGACATTCATGATTTCATGATTCTACTTTGTCGCCAATAATCACCGAAGTGGTGAATTTCCAGAGTTTTCTATCTCCTTCTTGGCTTCGATCAACGACCGACGATCGACCAATTCGATCTAACGACTGGGACTTAATCTCTCCCAGCCTCTGGCTTTGCCTTTATCTGACGGTTATTATTTTACTGAATCACAATCTAATGATCTAGAGCTTCCTTGATTCAACGGTTGTGATTGCTCCTGAAATTCAAAAGGGAACAATCATGATTCCATGATCCTTTACAAAGGATATATGTCTATGCGATGCTCTGGCTTCTACACGATTTATGCAATGCTATTTCTCCTGAGCTTAGGATCTCAAAGACATAAAATTTCATAACAACAATACCATGTCCAACAGTTCAGACCCATACCATTCCAGTGTTTCTGTTGGACACACCTACCACACTTAGAGGGGGGGTGAATGAGTGTGGGGATATTTTTCCCAAAACTTCCTTTTTACACAAAATTCATTAGTTAGCAATCACCATTAACACAATACTTATTGTTTTCATTTATAACTAGTTATATGTGAACATATATCAGTAGCATATATCAGCAATATATCATCAACAAGTCATCGTCATGAGGAACAAAAAGAACACAAGATGCATGTACAATTTTCTTTTTATTACGGACTACAATCCTTGGGGTTTTTCAGCAACAACTAAATATAGTACAACTTTACAAGAGCACCATCTCTATAATGCAAGACTCGGCTTACATCCTCAGCACCAACTGAGATGAGGCAACAATCCTCAACACATATCAATCTGCAACAGGTACATGGCCTTTTAGTAGTGCAATATGTGTATGTACACGCCCTATCAGTGGTACAGCTTGCGTGTATACGCGTCCAAGAAGTACTACAACCTGCATATATCATATGAGCTTCTTAGGGTTTATCTCTCAAGATCAACTCAGATCCTCTGCAACCAATTCATCATTCTCTTCTATCTCTCACTATCCAAACTAACCACCAGCTAGTCACAACACATCCAAGCTCTCCAATAGCTTACTCATGCTCCATAACCAATCAATATGAATGCTAACTCAATCATGTATAAGAAACTAGTATACCATAGCAATCATATCACAAATGAATCACAAGAGTATTTCTCACTCCATCAACCAACATAAACCACATCACAACAACCATGCCAAGAATTCCCTAGGCATTCACAACACAACAAGCAATACTATCCATCAAGACAACAATGAAACCATACCAGTGTCTCAGTGACAAATCTGAGCCCATAGAGTGTAGATCTGGAACCTGCTTCAGTCTTCAACAAATTTTCATCATCTCAACCACAAATATCCATGATTTTATCCACTATACACTTCTTGTACACAGACAACCCATGTACTATATGCTCCTTATACACAGACAACTCATGTATACGCACCCTAAACACAGACAACCCGCGTATGCATAAGAAAATAGGGTTTTGTTGTAATTTCGAGAATTTCACCGTCATGATCTTAGACTTGCCAAAACTTCAATTCATCCATGAGATCCTCCCAATCTCCTATCTCTCAGAATAGATCTTCAATCATGCTCAAGAGATCCACACCAAAAATGCTCTCACAAGAAGTTCTCCATTGATCCACAAAAAAGATATTTTATAAGAGACCATTGCTATCTTATTTATACTTTCATCCTCTAGGTCACTTAACCAATTTCTAGGTCACTTAACCTATTTTCCTTATTTTAGGGTTAACCACTTTCCATAAATAGAAAGTTCTCCAATACTTTATCATTTAAATATTCCTTCTTGATTTTGTTACCTTACTTTATCATTCCTTGATTTTGTCACTTTACTTTATCATTTAAATAATCCACCTTGACTTTTTCACTTTACTTTATCATTTAAATAATGATATATTCTTTTAAGGCACTTTGACTTCTTTGACCTTTGGGGGCTTCACGCCTTCATATGGGGTCCTTCAACTTCGTAGGGCCATAACTCTCAAACTGTGAGGAGTTATGTGACATTCCACATACCACCGAAAATGGAATGACAAGAACTATCCATCTATGATAGTTTCACCAACAAATTCACTGATCTTCATATCATTATTCCACATACAAGCATGGGTCCTTCAACCATTCTTCTAGGATAACTCAATCTGCAAAGCATCTTCCCATGAGGGCTTTCACCATAAGGGGACCACTTTGGAGTTCATACATTTGTACACTTTATCAAACATGATAAGACTATAATGATTCATCTTTCCATCAATAAAACTATGCATCATATATTAAATAATCCATCTTCATCATGTATCAATGAAAACTCATTGATCCATCTTCATCGATTGGTTTCCACTTGGCATATATCATTCTCATCAAGGAAAATACATCTACATTGTTCATCAATCAATCAATCAATCAATCCATTTTCATCAATCAAACACTTACATCAATCAATGACATTAATATATCAAACCATTGGCATCAATGACAACCAATGACATCAATCTATCAAACCACTGGCATCAATGACAACATGATCTAGCAATTTGCCCCTTTGGAATTGATGGAAATACCAACAATGATATCAACACAAATTACCAATTATTGATGTCAACATGTAGCTAATGCATACTCTATGTCAATAGTCAATGTGACTATCTCTCCCAATCAATAATCATCAATCACATCAGCAATAGTCAATGTGACTATCTCTCCCAATCAATAATCATCAATCACATAAGCAATAGTCAATGTGACTATCTCTCCCAATCAATATTCATCAATCACATCAATGTGTCTATCTCTCTCCCTCTGACATCAATGGAAAAGGGCCATTCTCCTCTTGGGGCTGCTCCCCCTGCTTGAACTCGCCTTGGGGCTGCTCCGCTTGTCTGAATGACTTTGATCTTCCTCTGAATAATATCTCCCTTTTTGAATAGGGGATATCACTCTAATGTAATGTTGAATATACATCGCTCATACTCCCCCTATGACCATCACTCCTCCTAGAATTATGCCTTTGTGCTCTTTCTTCAAATATAGGGCTATTTTCTAGGTATGCATCTGATAAATATCTCCTCCTAGAATCATGGGAAGAAGAATAACTCCCCCTAAGGGTATGTCTCCCCCTATATTCTCTGCAATATGAACAATATGCTACCATATGACGATCCTTGGACCTGTTCATGCATCAAACTCATGCCATACCAAGCATCATGAAGCATAAGATATGTCAATAATGAAATAAAGAATCATGAGCAAAATATCAACCAAGTACATCATGTACCAAAATGTGTGCTCATCATGCACAACACCCATGTACATCAACATCATGTAATGTGCCAAAATATATCATCCATGGAATGTATCAATCATATGCCTCTATCAACATGCCAACATGTGCATCTACCAATATGCCAACTATGTGCATCCACCAATGTGCCAACCATGTGCATCTACCAATATGCCAACCATGTGCATCTACCAATATTCCAACCATGTGCATCTCCCAATATGGAAAATCATGTGTCATGTCACTCATGATATGTCTCTACCATGAACCAAGTGCCACAATCGTGTATTTCAAACAAATGCCAATTGTTGTGCTAATCAAGTAATGCCAATGCCATCTATGAGTGTACCAACTATGTACATCAAAATGTATCATGACTTATACCAAGCAAGTACATAACCATGCACCAATACCACAATATGATGAATCCCCATACATGTATGCCAAATCCTCCATAAGATATGTTCCAATCAAACTGTTAGTAGGTGCCTCTACCAATGTAACAATCATGCATCAACTATATGTACACCATTATCACCTCATCCATATTACCAACCACATGTCACAATGCGTAGCCCATCCATATTATAAATGCATGCATCAAGCTTTCCAACAAGTAAGCTTCCAATACATCATCAAGATATATCACATAACCAAGGTGTCATAACTTCACTGACATAACTAGCATTGTTCTTTAACTGAAAATGCATTAATCCATACTCATGGGTTAGTGCCATGCACCCAAGATTTTATTTTACATCGTCACCTTACATAATCCAATATAGAATCATGAAAACCTGCAACAAATAGTGTCAGAACCTGCAATAAACCATGTCATACCTTGCATCACATAGTTATACCATCACATCAAATTGAAACCCCTATGCATAGCCCTTTTCCTTAGGCTTCACCACATATACGCGGTTTGCTGCACAACAGAACGTGTATGTACGTGACCTATACAAGGCCAGCCTGTGTATGTATGCAACTAATACCACTGTCACCCACGTATACCTGAGTATATGACATACTTGAGCTTCCCTTCGGACTTTCTTTCTGTTATGGTTGCTTTGTCTTCTTTACCCACTTTTGTAGGTGTCCCTCCTCCTCAGAAATTGAGCTATGAGCATCCATATTTTCAAATATGTCTCACTTTCTTACCTCATTCCTTCTTCTATCCATGCTATGTGAAGTCCTCATCATGGAATTTCTTATTGTGTTCTAGCAATCCTGGGATCTGTGGCCAAATCCACTACAGCTGTAGAATCTCATGGAATTATAGTGAACAACAATATGTCCTACTTTATCACATCTCCAACACCTTATGCTGTTATGAAATATTCCATTATATCTTCTTTCATAAGATCTACATTCAAAAGCTTTGTGACCATATTCATTACATGAATAACAATGCCCATGAAAAATACTTGCATACCTTTGATTTGGTGTCCCAAAGATAGCTTCTTGATGTCTTCCTTGCTTTGTTCTTTTGAAATTTTCTTTGCCCTGTGTAGATGGTTTGTTTGTAACATTGTCTTCCTTGTTTGATGTACTTACCTCATGCTTCTTTGAGGTGCTTGCTTCAACATGTGTAGCTTCTTCTTTGTATCCAAGACCTGATTTATCATATGGTGATCTTTGAATTTCCGAGATCTCTTCCAAGATTTGTGAGCTATTCAAGAATTTGTTTGGCTTCTCTACCTTCTTTCTAAGGTCAACAATTTCAGCTTCTAACTTACAAAATGACTCTTCCTTTTCAATTATTTGATTCTTCAATAATTCCTCTATCCTTTTGGCTTCTTCAATTTGGGTCTTGAGATGGACAATAGTTTCAAAATTTTTGCTAATCTCATCATCTACCTTCATATATTCTTTTTCATTCTTTGGTCTTGTGATATCTTCTTCCTTTTCTTCCAATTGAGTCTTATTTCTCTCTTCTCGTTCTTTGAGCATTCCCTTTAACTTCAAGATGTTCCTTTGACTCCTCCTAAGAAAATTCTTAGTGTTATCCGAAATATAGTTATAGTGTGTATAAAAATGATCACTTCTATATCTATATAAACCCTCTTCAACTTCTTTTTGAAGTTCTAATAGATTTTCTTCTATTCTTTCCATGGGATAACTATCATCAAACTTTACACAAACTATTTCTAGATCATCTTCTTCACTTGAGAAAACTTCAGCATCATCACATTTTGAATCATTGCAATCAAGATTCTTTGGAGATTCTTTACCTTCAAGATCTTCCTTTTTGCCAACATTATCACATGATTCTTTTCCTTTATTTGAAACGTCTTCAATATCTTCATTTGTGCTAACATCATCACTTGATTCTTTGTCTTCATTTGAAATGTTTTCAAGATCAAATTTAGAAATAATGCATTCAAGAGTTTTTGGAGATTCTTTACCTTTGGTAATCTTGATGGAGTGGTATTCAATATTGGTGCAGACCCCCCTTCCAACTCCCGGTATCCAAAATACCGAAGTACCGAAGCCCGAAATGTCAGTCTTCTGCTCCAATGGGAGATCAACGGCTCATAGCCTCCCCTGATCCAACGGCTCAGATCCTTTCTATATTTCGCGAGTCAAGAGTCCTGAACCCTTACCCTTTGCATGCCTGGTGTCCAAAATGCCAAAATCCTCATTTCAGGGACTTCCCCGAACCTCGACTACTGCCACGTATCCTCCTGTGATGAACGGTACTGATGATTTTAGGATTTCGGGAGTCGGGACTTCCTGTCTCGCTACTCTTCCTCTTCAGACTCCCGTTATCCGAAATCCTGATGGCTTCCATATTTCTGCCACGCGTCTTCTCAATGATGGATGGTCTTGATGTTTTCGAGACTTTGAAAATTTCTTCCCTTTGCATATACGAGGGTTAAACCTCGTGCACCTTCTCCTGGATCCAATGGCTATCGACTCCCTGCGCTAGATCTGACGGTCCATGTATGTTCTTCTGCGCTCTCTCATCCTGCTGCCTAGACACAAAACTCAGTGGTCCAGATCTTTTCCTCTACCTGATCCAACGATAGCTATGCTCCCTTCTGAGTTTGCATTTCTTCCTTCCCCTTGGAAGATTTCCAAAGTTTTCAAAGGCCTCTGCCTTTTCTTTTGCTGTGAAACCTGTATCCTTTCTCCAGCCTGTATTCTAAGGACGATGCCCCTCCTGAGATTTGTCAATTGTGAAACCTCAAAGGGTTCCTCAACTTCCTACTCCTCTCGACTATTGCTCTGTGCACAAAGGCACTGTTGCTCCTGAGTTTTCTTTATCTTTGAACCCTCCAAAGGGTTTCTCGATCTCTGCACTCTTTGCAGGGTCCCTGCACACAACCATGTTATCCATCCTGAGCTTATCTGCTCGAACCTCTAAGGGATTCAACCCTTACCTTCTCCTTCAAATGGATATTTATGCCCTCTGGAAACTTATACTCAAGCACTCCTTCCTGAGCCTACAGGGTGTTCAACAACCCTGTGAAGGTCTTCCCTTGACACTTCTCTTCTCTCTGAACTCAAACATGATTTTCTTCTATGCGCACTTACACCAACTCAATGCCCTCCTAGCAGAGTTCTCCAGAATCTTCAATGACTCTGTCTTCTTGCCGAACTTGAAATAGAGTTCCCCTCGATGCATCCAGTGCATTCACTCAATGCCCTCCTGGCAGAGCTTCTACAAAATTCTCAAAAATTATGTCTTCTCTGTGCCTTCCTCTGCACAATCTTACCTCCAAGGTGTTCAACAACCTTGAGGCTTCTCCCTTGAGTCGATGACTTCCTCTGGTTCACCCTCTTGGCACAACTTTGTCCAAATTCCGCAGAATTCAGAAGTGCACTCTCGCACTGGCTTACAGAGACCGCAACACTCTGTCATACACTCTTGAATGAGCCACAAAGAACCCAGACCTGGAATCAAAGAACTCACATATAGTAAAATATATCTATCCCCGCAAATGCATATCTAACATACATCTACAACATATCATAAACACATAAAGACATTCATTCATGAACTCATAAACACATGAAAAACAACATGTAGGAAAAACTGCTATGTTTGTATTAACATGAAAATGCTTCTTTACAATGTGTTTGAGCTCAGACTACAACAGAGTCTCAGCTCTCCTTCTCTCACAACTTCTCTACTCTAACTCATGCAGAACTCTAAAAAAACAAATACAAAAGAGGGGCTCCTCGAGATCTTCCCTGCAAGCTACCTACTCTCATTAATTTTACATTCAATTACATTGAATGGTTGTCTAGTCCGGATCGGATCTAGATCTCATACTTACAACCATTTATTAAAATTTGAAATTTCAAAATTGAGAGGGGTGCACCTCTCTCCTTTCCATTGAATGCACGCTTTCATGTGTTGGCTGGCTGGTGCACTGCTGGCTTGGAGCGATGCTCCTGCATCATACTCCTCTACTGTGAAAAATTCATGAGCTCCTATTCATGAGCTTCCCAACATTGCTGTTGAAATCCACCTGGATCCCAAACAGTTCTTTGGAGCTGTCCATCCACTCCATCGCTTCACTGCTGCTATTTCATTTGCTACTATGATAGGTTCTCTTCTACTCAACTTCTCCTCACTAGTAGTTTTTGCTGCTGACCTTGACATCAGCCTTCTAATATCCTCAATATCCTTGTCTAGCTACTGCAGTGGCTAGCTTTGTCCTTGTAGTCTCCTCGGCTTCACTTTTTCCCTGTAAATGGGTAGATCAACTAGATCTCCCATGCCATATTTTTCCTCTTCTGTGGCATTGAGTTGCCACTTTGCTGCAGACTCCAATTCTACAATCCTATCACTGAGATGCTGCTCAGCTTCCTTCTCTGACATCTTTTCTTCTGCCAGTTCTCATGCTGGTTCAACTCCAGCTTCCTCCAGCTACTCCTCAGATTGGAATTTTCCTTCATTTTCTCTTGCATGCCTCGGCATTGCAGTCATCATCTTTTCATCTCCCTGGCTGAAAATTCTGAGTGATTCCTCGGAATGATCCTTTGCTATCATCTGCATGACTGTATACTCATGGTAGTCATCTACTGGTTCTGGATGGTTCAACCAATCCTCCAGCATCTCCAACTCCATCTCCCATGTGGAGTGAGCATCTTATCTTCGTGCTCTTCTTCTGCCGAGGCAGATTTTGACATCTGCTCCATTTCTTATTTCTCTTTGACAGTCTCTGCTAGCCATCCTTCTTCCTCTATTGCACCTTCATCCTATGCATTGGCCTCCACTCGACTACTTGGTAGGAATACTCTTATCCCCCCAATCATCAGAACACTCTTCTGATCTTCCTTCGTTAACACTCCTCGCTGATATGAACTCACCTCTGAGTTCATGAGACTTTTAGATAGTCTCAAATGCTCTCCCTTGCCCACTTGGCAATATGGGATTTTCTCTCTACCCTTTTGGAAGTATTTGAGATCATCCTATGACCTCTTCTTATTGCCCTCCTGGAAAATTGAAAATTCCTCACTGCCCACCTACGCCTAGCAGTCTCTGAGATCTTCCAGTGATCTCTTCTCCTCATCATCACTGAGATTTCTCCCAGCTTCTGGTTCACACACATGAACCACTTCTTCTTCAACCCTGAGGTCTTCCACATACCTCAACCATTCCTTTAACATCTTCCGTTGCCTTCGGACCAATAACTCCTTGACTGGCCATTTCACTTTCGTTTTCATGGGCCATTCATATACCCATCACGATTTTTCATCCAGTTGCATTCGAAATGCAAGCTCCTCCACCCTCTCTCTTATCTCGGTGAGTTCTTTGTCCATCTCAACCTTGCTTTGTTTCTTGTGGTTCTTCTTTCCACCGCATCCATGGCCTTCAACAACCATTTCCATCTTTCACCTACCCTCCTGGCAAACGTATGGATCACTCTACGTCTGAGAGAATCTCCATCTTCTCCCACAACTTGCCTGGATGTCTATTGACTGTTGCACACCCGCAAACAATCACCATAGAGAATTTACACCCTACTTCTCTCACCTACTGTATACAGATGAGTCTCTGCTTTTGATTCCACTTGTTGTTACCAGAATTTCTCCTTTCAATCCCTTTGTCTGCTATCTGCAAACAAAATCCTACTCTGATACCAAAACTTATGCGGATCATAGTATTGTTCTCTTTTCCTTCTGCCTCCTTCTTCCCACAGTATACAGACAAAAAGTGGCTCTGATACCACACTGGTGTAGACCCCCCTTTGAACTCTCAGTATATGAAATACCAAAGTACCGAAGCCCGAAATGCCAGTATTTTGCTCCAAAGGGAGATCAATGGCTCATAGCCTCTCCTGATCCGACGGATCAGTTCCTTTCAGGATTTCATGGGTCAAGAGTCCCGAACTCTTAACCTTTGCATGAACGTTGTCCGAAATTACGAAATCCTCCTTTCAGGGACTTCCCCGAACCTTGACTTCTGCCACGTATCGTCCTGCGATGAACAATCATGATGATTTTGGGATTTTGGGAGTCGAGACTTCCTGTCTCGTGACTCTTCCTTCTCGTACTCCCGGTATCTGAAACCCCGATGGATTCCGGATTTCTGCCACGCGTCATCTCAACGATGGACGGTCCTGGTCTTTTCGAGACTTTGACAATTCCTTCCCTTTGCATATACGAGGGTTAAACCTTGTGCACCTTCTCCTAGATCCGATGGCTATCGACTCCCTGCGCTAGATCTGACGGTCCAGGTCTGTTCTTCTGCGCTCTCTCCTCCTGTTGTCTGGAAATGAAACTCAACGGTCCATATATTTTCCTCTACTTGATCCAACGGTAGATATGCTCCCTCCTGAGCTTGCGTTTCTTCCTTCCCCTTGGAAGATTTCCAAAGTTTTCAAAGGCCTCGACCTTTGCTTTTGCTGCAAAACCTATATCCTCGCTCTTTCCTTTATTCTAAGGATGTTTTCCCTCCTGATATTTGTCGATTGTGAAACCTCAAAGGGTTCCTCGACTTCCTTCTCCTCTCGACTATTGCTTTGTGCGCAAAGGAATTGTTCCTCCTGAGTTTTCTTTATATTTGAACCCTCCAAAGGGTTTCTCGATCTCTGCACTCTTTGTAGCGTCCCTGCACACAACCCTGTTATCCGTCTTGAGCTTATCTGCTCGAACCTCTAAGGGATTCAAACCTTACCTTCTCCTTCAAATGGATATTGATGCCCTCTGGCAACTTATACTCAATCACTCCTTGCTGAGCCTGCAGGGTGTTCAACAACCCTATGAAGGTCTTCCCTTGACACTTCTCTTCTCTCTGAACTCAAACAAGAGTTTCTTCTGTGCACACTTGCACCAACTCAATGCCCTCCTGACAGAGTTCTCCAGAATCTTCAGTGACTTTGTCTTCTTTCCGAACTCGAAATAGAGTTCCCCTCAATGCATCCAGTGCATTCGCTCAATGCCCTCTTGGCAGAGCTTCTACAAAATTCTCAGAAATTATGTTTTCTCTGTGCCTTCCTCTGCACAGTATTACCTCCAAGGTGTTCAACAACCTTGATGCTTCTCCCTTGAGTCGATGACTTCCTCTGGTGCACCCTCTTGGCACAACTTTGTCCAAATTCTGCAAAATTTAGAAGTGCACTCCTGCACTGGCTTATAGAGACCGCAACACTCTGTCATGCACTCTTGCATGAGCCACAAAGAACCTAGACCTGGAATCAAAGAACTCACATATAGTAAAATCTATCTATCCCTACAAGTGCATATCTAACATACATATACAACATATCATAAACACATAAAGACATTCATTCATGAACTCATAAACACATGAACAATAACATGCAGGAAAAAATGCTCTATTTGTATTAACATGAAAATGCTTCTTTACAATGTGTTTGAGCTCGGACTGCAATAGAGTCTCGGCTCTCCTTATCTCACAACTTCTCTACTCTAACTCATGAAGAACTCTAAAAAAACAGATACTATAGAAGATCTTTTTTACAAAAGAGGGGCTCCTCGAGCTCTTCCCTCCAAGCTATCTACTCTCATTAATTTTACATTCAATTACATTGAATGGTTGTCTAGTCCGGATCGGATCTAGATCTCAGCCTTACAACCATTTATTGAAATTTAAAATTTCAAAATTGAGAGGGTTGTGCCTCTCTCCTTTCCATTGAATGCATGCTTTGATGTGTTGGTTGGCTGGTGTGCTACTGGCTTGGAGCGATGCCCCTGCATCAAATATCTTCCTTCTCCTTCTTTCTTTGATATGTCTCCTCTAGCTTTAGCCATAGATCCTTAGCGGAAGTGCATTGTTCCATGCTCTCTTTGATAGGGCTTGAGAGTACACTAAGAATGGCCTTGAGAGCCAATGCATCATTCTTATTTCCTTCTCTTTGAGTTGAAAAATTTGAATTGTTCTTCAACGGAACTGATCCACCAATGACTGCCTTCCAAATAACTTCTCCCATTGTCTTCAAATACACTCTCATCTCTATTCTCCAAGTGGAATAGTTTTCCTCATCAAGGATTGGTACTTCATCATCCATTTGTGTGTCTACGGATCTCCTTCAATCTTGTTAAATATTATAATGAAGGTCCTCTCTGATACCAATTGTTGGACACACCTACCACGCTTAGAGGGGGGGTGAATGAGTGTGGGGATAGTTTTCCCAAAACTTCCCCTTTATACAAAATTCATTAGTTAGAAATCACCATTAACACATTAATTATTGTTGTCATTTATAACCAGTTAGATGTGAACATATATCAATAGCATATATCAACAATATATCATCAACAAGTCATCATCATGAGGAACACAAAGAACACAAGATGTATCTACAATTTTCTTTTTATTACGGACTACAATCCTTGGGGATTTTCAACAACAACTAAATAGAGTACAACTCTACAAGAGCACCAGCTCTATAGTGCAAGACTCAACTTACATCCTCAGCACCAACTGAGATGAGGCAACAATCCTCAACAGATATCAATCTGCAATAGGTACGTGACCTGTCAGTAGTGCAACACACATATGTACGCGCCCTACCCGTAGTACAACCCATGTGTATACGCGCCCAAGAAGTACTATAGCCTGTGTATATCATCTGAGCTTATTAGGTTTTATCTCTCAAGATCAACTCAGATCCTTTGTAACCAATTCATCATTCTCTTCTATCTCTCACTATCCAAACTGACCACCAGCTAGTCACAACACATCCAATCTCTCCAATATCTTACTCATGCTCCACAACCAATCAATATGAATGCTAACTCAACATGTATAAGCAACTAGTATACCATAGAAATCATATCAAAATTGAATTATAAGAGTACTTCTCATTCCATAAACCAACATAAACCACATCACAACAACCATACCAAGAATTCCCTAGGCATTCACAACACAACAAGCAATACAATCCATCAAGACAAAAATGAAACCATACTAGTGTCTCAGTGACAGATTTGAGCCCATAGAATGCAGATCTGGAACCTGATTCAGTGTTCAACATCTTGTTACCAACTCAACCACAAATCTCCATGATTTTATCCACTGTATGCTCCATGTACGTAGACAACCCGCATACTGTATGCTCCCTATACACAAACATCTCGCGTATATGCACCCTAAACATAGACAACCCGCGTACGCATAAGAAAATAGGGTTTTGCTGTAATTCTGAGAATTTCGTTGTCATGATCTCATAATTTACAAAACTTCAATGCATCCATGAGATCCTCCCGATATCCTACCTCTTAGAATATATCTTCAATCATGCTCAAGAGATCCACACCAAAAATGCTCTCACAAGAGAATCTCACAAGAAGTTCTCCATTGATCCACAAAAAATATATTTTACAAGATACCATTGCTATCTTATTTATACTTTCATCCTCTAGGTCACTTAACCCATTTATAGGACACTTAACCTATTTTCCTTATTTTAGGGTTAACCACTTTCCATAAATAAAAAGTTCTCCAATACTTTATCATTTAAATATTCCTTCTTGATTTTGTCACCTTACTTTATCATTTCTTGCTTTGGTCACTTTACTTTATCATTTAAATAATCCACCTTGACTTTGTCACTTTACTTTATCATTTAAATAATGATATCTTCTTTTAAGGCACTTTGACTTCTTTGACCTTTGGGGGCTTCAAGCCTTCATATGGGGGTCCTTCAACTTCGCAGGGCCATAACTCTCAAACTGTGAGGAGTTATGTGACATTCCACATACCACCAGAAATGGCATGACAAGCACTATCCATCTAGGATAGTTTCACCAAAAAATTCACCGATCTTCATATCATTATTTCACATACAAGCATGGGTCCTTCAACCATTCTTCTAGGATAACTCAATCTACAAAGCATCTTCCTGTGAGGGATTTCACCATAAGGGGACCACTTTGGATTTCATCCATTTGTACACTTTATCAACCATGATAATACTATAATGATTCATCTTTGCATCAACCAAACTACGCGTCATATATCAAAGAATCCATCTTCATCATGCATCAATGACAACTCATTGATCCATCTTCATCGATTGGTTTCCACTTGACATTTATCATTCTCATCAAGGAAAATACATCTACATTGTTCATCAATAAATCAATCAATCCATTGTCATAAATCAAACACTTGACATCAATCAATGACATCAATCTATCAAACCATTGGCATCAATGACAACTAATGAAATCAATTTATCAAACCATTGGAATCAATGACAACATGATCCAACAATTTCAAACCTAAGTTATGATACCAATCAGTAATGTACCCAGCCACCCCTGGCCGGGCACTCTACCTCAAGAACTCTGTTCGAAATTGAAATTCAAATTATGAGGCCCTTTAATTATTAAAGACACATGAAATAAACATGATAACAACACATGCAATAATAAAGACTCATTCCACAGTATAAATAATGATAAAACACGCCATGCATAATAATAACTAACAAGCATGCATGTTACAACATACGAATCTCAAAGAAAATAATTCATACACAGTGGAAATAAATATACAACAAAGAAAACACATGACAAAGAGAACCTATCTTAAGGAAAATGGTTCACCAAATGGCTGCATACCAGGGACGTTCCACCCAACCATAGACACTGTTGTCCAAATTCTCAACGATAATGTCACCCTCGAGCTAGTGCTATGAATCCACAAGGACATTTCCAGGGTGTCACTCAAATTCCCAAACCAGTCAACACTCAAGCCCTCACAGGCTTCTCAACACACAGAACAATCCAAGTATACCATCTCTCTTATATCCATCCTGCACAACCCAAGAGAATGGACCCCCTTATATGTCACACATTCCCTCAGGTTGTCCATATCCTATGAAGAAGAATAATGTAGGGTTTAGTGGTTAGCGGGTTTAAGGTTTAGGGGTACATGGAATAAGGGGTTAGGGGATAAGATTTTAGTGGTTTAAGGGTTAATAAGGCCAGATTAGGGCTCAATGGTTTAGGGGTTAGGGGTTTATAGGTTATGGTTTAAGGTAGGTTTATAGGGGGTTTGGGGCCTAGGGGATTTAGAGGTACTTAATCGAGTTTTAGGGAGTAGGGGTTAGGGGTTTATATGTTATGGTTTGAGGTAGGTTTATAGGGGGTTTGGGGCCTAGGGGATTTAGAGGTACTTAATCGGGTTTTAGGGAGTAGGGGTTATGGGTTTAGGGTTAGTGATCAAGGGGTTAGGATGGGTTAGGGTTGGGATTAAGGTGTTAAGTATTACGGGTATAGGGTATAAGGGGTTAGGGGATAATGATTTATAGGTTAGGGATGGGTTAAGGGTTAGGGATCAAAGGTTATATAATATCTGATCTCAACCCATATCTGACGACCACATGTTCATCATATTTAGGGTAGGGTTTAGTGATTAAGGGGTTTAAGATTTAGGGGTACGTGGGTGTAAGAGGTTAGGGGTTTATTTACCGGTTTAAGGGTTAATAATTAGGCTAGATTATGGCTCAGTGGTTTAGGGGTTAGGAGTTAGTAGCTTAGGGTTTAAGGTAGGTTTAGGGGGTTTATGGCTTAGTAGGGTTTAGGGGTTTAGGGTTTAAGGGATTTAGGGCTAGGGATTAAGAAGTTAGGCTGGTTTAGGGGTTAATAGTTGCGGGGGTTAGGGGTTGAAGGGATTAGGGGGGATGTGGTTAAGGTGTTAAGGATTATAGGGATAAGGTCTAAGGGGTTAGGTTTTATGGATTAAAAGGTTAGGGGTTAATTATTTAGAGGTTAGGGGTGGGTTAAGGGTTATGGATCAAAGGTTAAGGGGTTAGGGGTTAATAGGTTAGGGTTTAAACTGGTAGGTTTGGGGGGCTTAGGGCCTAGGGGATTTAGAGGTTAATGGGGTTTTAGGGAGTATGGGTTAGGGAATAATATGACATATTGATGAATGCAATGAAATAAGAATAGGTTGTTTTTTCTATTTTTGATTATGTATAATCTCACAAAGTGTCTCTCTTTCTACATGTCAAGAAAAGTAATTTTTTTCCTATATTTTTTCAAAATATTAATAAACATCTTGATAAACTGCACAAGCTTCATCATTGATTTGTTGCTTTGTTTCTCACTCTCACCTAAGCTATCTTTGTTTTTTTCTTTGTTGACTTTGTTTTCCTATATTATATTTGTAAACTTTTGTATTGTTTTAATATTTTTTATATACACTAATATTACTTGTTTGTTTGTAATTATAAAGAAACAACGTCCTAGGAAATGCGATATGGAGGAAGATGTGGATGTACAAGCACCTATTTAGGAACATGGAGCGAATATTGAAGATAAAGTTAATGATCCTATGGAAGAAGATGATGATGCTAATAATACAGTTGAAGAAGATGGGACAATTATTTTGATCCAGGAGAAATTTAATAATGTAGGAATGGATGACGATGATGGCATGCTTGATGGTGTTTTTGATATACCTGTACTTGAGAACACAAGACAACCTCTTTATGAAGGCTCAAAAACAAGTCTTCTCACTGCTATATTACTATTGGTGAACTTAAAGGTTATGAATGGTTTTTCAAACACTCGCGTGACACAACTCCTAAGGTACATTGTAATATATTTTGTCACATTTAGCACACCATGATAAAGGTTTTCTTTTTTTCTCTATTTTTTGTCAGTTGATCACCTATAGAATTTGGATGCAATATGTATGATTAATATTATTCACATTAACTAATACTGATTTTTTATGTTGTATATTGTTAGGTGAATTTTTGTTACTAATGTCAAATGTTTTACCTCACACATACCGATATTTACATGCCATTATGAAATATATTCGAATGGAGTATCAAGCTATTCATGCATGTCTCGATGATCATATTATATATTATGGAGAACATGCACTGAAAGAAGAATTCCCTAAATTTCAAATTAGTAGATATCAAATCGATAAAGTAACAAAAAAGGTTCCTTGCAAGGTGCTTCATTATATTCCTATAATTCCACATTTGTAGCGATTGTTCAGGTGCAAAAGAATAGAAAATTTTATGGATTACCATGCAAAGAACATAAGTAAATATGGTGTTCTTCGAATGCCTGGATATGGATCTTAATTTAAGAAGATAGAGGAAATATGGCCACATTTTAAAGTCAAACCTTGTAATATTAGGATTTCATTGGCAACTGATGGTGTCAATCCATTTGGAGAGCTCATAGATACTTACTTGATGTGGCATGTTTTTGTTATCAACAATAACATTCCTCCATGGATGTCAATAAAGAGGGAGCACATAATGTTGGCAACGATTGTTCTAGGTATCTATTTAGAATAATTTGTTTTAACATGGTAACATCTCATTTTTCTTGTTTGTTTCATAATTTAGTCTTATATTTTTTTGTTTACTCATATATGTTCAATTATGTATTATAATTATGTTTGATATTTTTTTATTTACTCATATGTGTAGTAATTATGTACTGTGTGTTCAATCAATTAGGTAAGTACCAATTCAAAGATATGAATGTATATATTGAGCCTCTTATCGGCGAGTTACTAGAGCTATGGAAGGGCATCACTATGTATGATATCTCTAGACTGGTAAATGCCCAAATGGAATTTCAATTCCATGCAATGCTTGTATGGAAAATTCACAATGCCCCAGGGATAACACATTTATGTGGTATGTTATAACATTACAATGAACTTTAATTTTATGAAGATCATTTCATGCATGTTTTTTGAATAATCCCTTCATTAAACATACTTCAAATAATTGATATAAATGTTAATCCATCTGATGCAGGTCTTCAAACAAAGGGTAAATTTGCATGTCCAGTTTGTGGTACTAAGGTGAAATATTGTTGTTCAATAAGTTTAGGAACATATGTTTTTGATGAGTATAGGCACTTCCTCTCTAAGAACCATATGTATCAAAGTACAAAAAAACATATTTTCAATGGAAAAGAAGAGACTGGATTACAATCACGGAGAATAACACCTCATATATGGCATTTGCAATATAATATATATCATCAAGGTAAAGATCAAATCATATATGTATCATACATGGAATGTTTGGAATATTTTATATTTATATTGCATGTTGGTCATTGTACTAATCGATATGTATTGTTGTAATATTTTTAATTATGCTTCACCTTGAAGGCATTAATAATGAGGCACTTCCATAAGGAATGAAAATTTATCCCATACAATTCAGTAGTCTCCCCTACTATGAGAACCTATAAATTGTTCACTTGTTTGATACAATGCACATCGGGAAGAATGTAACATAAACCTTATGGTGAATCTTAGATGGAAGGAGTGACAAAGGAAAAATTGTCAAGATTTGTAATGACATTAAGGAGGCGAATCATGCAATGCAAAGTGTGATTCATTCAAACAATGAAGGATAACAAAATAGAATCTCCCTTCCATGGCTATTGACATAGCAACAAAGCAAGTATGTAAAAGAGGTTATTCAAAAAATTAACTTTCCAACTGGATTTTCTTCAAACATAAAGACTATCCTAACAAAGAAAGGTGACTTAGGTGGGGTAAAAACTCATTATTGACACACCTTCATTAAGGTAATTATTTTGGTGTATTTATTTGTAGATATATTGGTGAAACATATTGTTAGTGTTTTTTTTTCTACTAATTTGGAATAAAAAATGTTTTTTTTTTTTTATAGTATGTTCTACCTCTATCTCTCCCATAGAACTTGGACAACAATGCCAAAAAAGTTATATATGATCTTGGAAAATACATGAGGTAAGTGGTGATTTATATGTAAAGTTTAATTTGTTCAATT